>WSFP011382676.1:0-29326 GCA_009831015.1 Picea engelmannii
AAAAAAAAAATCCAACTTATCCAATTCCCCAAAAGTGTCCCCATAGACTAAAAAATCGTCCATGTAAACCTCCACACAGTCATGGATTAAATAAACAAAATAGCTATAACTTCCCTTTCAAATGTGGCAGGTGCATTACAAAGTCCAAAGGGTAATGCCTTGTAGGCATAAGTTCCATAGGGGCATATAAAGATCATTTTATCTTGGTATTATGGAGCTATTCTTATTTAATTGTAACCATTTTATCCATTGAGGAAAGAGAAGTATTTTTTTCATATTAATGTATCCAGGACTTGATCCATGAAAGGTAAAAGGAAATGGTCCTTCAAGGTGGATTTATTTAGTTCTATGTAATCAACAAATACTCGACAATTTATGTTCTTTTTGGGAACAATCACCAAGGGTGAAACCCATTGATTGTCTGATATAGGATAAATGAAATCTACGTCCAATAATTTATGAAGTTCCCCTTTTACAATGTCCTTTAAAATAGGGTTCAATCTTCTATGTGGTTGCCTAACGGATCTAACATTTTCTTGTATATAGATATGATGAGTGCCTGCATCTCGATGGATAACTTGCATGTTTGTATAGTCCTAGGCAAAAGCATTGGAAAATGTCTGGAAAACTAAAATTAATTTCTTTTGTTGTAAATCACCTAAAGCATAATTAATATTTAAAATTTTCCTCGGATATATTTCAATGGTTTTAGTACAGGAATCTAATATAGAATTTATAGGAAATATGGACTGAAATACAGAGGAAAATCAAGACGATAAATGAAATGATTAGGTTGATTTTCATCGTTATTTTCTTTAAGATTCAAAGCTTGTGCAATGGTTAGAAGAGGTTGAATTGTTTCTTCATCAGTATTAGTTTTTTCTAACCATTTCACATGTTCTAATTCATTTACAAATTTTGCAAGGGGGTAAAGTGTGATGTGTTTTACTTCAACACCATTTGTAATGGTCATATTTCTTGATCGACAACTAATGAAAGAATTAATTGTTTCCAACCAAGGTCTCCCCAAGTTTAAAGGATTTCCTCCCAAATTAGATTTGGGTTGTAGGATCATAAAATCTACTTGGTGTTCCCAGGAGTCAAGGGAAACAATGATGTCTTCAAATACACCCTCAAGTTTAATTTTTTATCTATCTGCTAGTTCTAACATTGTAGGGGTTGGTTGAAGATTCCCAATGTTTAGATTTTCCATAGTTTCCATTGTCATGACATTTATAGTTGCACCTAGCTCAATGAGAGTGTTTGGAATAGAAAAGTTGTTGATCAAGATGGTAACAATTGGTATTCCAGGATCAACGTACTTTTTTGAAATGGATTTAATGGTCATAAAACTTGTTGATTTCCCGATAACTTGAATTGTTTGTGGATCTAGTCTTTTTCTTCTAGTTTTTCTAATGCATAATTTTTTTTGCATAAATTGGTATGTGTTTTACAGTTTGCAGCAGGAGAATTTTAATGTAGATGTTTTTCAATTCATTTAAAAAGTCTAATTCAGACGAAATTTTTGGTTTTTCATATTTCTCTATGGTTAGCCTTTTAGGAAAATGTGTTGTCCTAGATGATTGAGGTTGTTCTTGTAGGAAAACATATTGTTTTATTGGAGTTTTATTTTTATCAGATTGACTAGGAGTTTTTTCCTTTTCTTCCTCAATTATTATGGGTGATTTTTTACTTACAATCTTCTCAGAATGTAAATTAATTTCCTGTAATTGTGCAGGAAGTTCTTGTAATTGCACAGGAATTTCAGGTAATCGCACAAGGGTAATTAGATAAGTAGGAAAAATGTCTACTTCAACATTGTAAACAAATTGAACTTTTTGGTTGTTTGGGTTTGCCACTAGCTAAGCGAGAATTTGAGTAGGTCTAGGAGGTTCTTGATTAGATGGGAGTTGTAATAGTTTTGGCTAAGTTGGTTGAGGTTGTGATGGAAGGGATGGAAATGTTTGTTGCATAGTTGAAGGATATTGTGGGAATTTTTGGTATTGTTGTTGTAGGAAAGATTGTTGTTGGTATTGTTGTGATACAAATTGTTGTGGCTAATATTGAGGCTAATATTGTTACTGAGAATGATAAGGTGATGGGTTTTCATAAGTGGTTCCAGTCCAATTCTGTTGATAAGGTTTATTTTGACTCTCTTAAGGTGACCATGGTTTCCATGGCACTAGAGTATTCCCAAATGTTTGTGCATAGTTTTGATTAGAAAATCCATCAAATTGATTAGAGGTGTCTTGAGGCATACATGTTACTTGTGGTTGTCAAGGTCGCCTAGGTGCAATAGAATACAATGCTTATGTTTCCTCACTTTCTCCTTTGTAAATGAACTTCAGTCCAGGTGTTATGGAATAATTCCCCTATAGACAGGTGAATTTTCCCTTGGAGTATAGACCCCTCTACCAAGACATAAAACTACTTATGGTCACTACCATTCCTATAGATTAATTATGTCCATCAAAAAAGAGAGAAAGAGGGATAGTATGATGTACCTCACTTTCAAAGTTTGTCCACATTGCTCCAAACCACAAGATCTGAATAGTACTTGAGATGGATGACAAAAGACAAATGACTGTCTCCTACTCTAATGGATTAGACAAAATTGATCTATCTATGAAGGATTGGAACAAGCATAGACAAGTATATGTAGACAAATATTAGAAGGAAATAGGCCAAGCATATTGATGAGAACTTTAAAGAGATATGTACAATCATGGACGATGTTGTCACGGCTTCACCAAGTCCTCTCGTCCAATCCCTTGCTCGAAAGATCCACGATCAAAATGACAATGCTTTCGTTGATTATTTTCCTCTCTCTTCACCATGAGAATGCCTCCATTTATAGGCTTTGGGAGGCCCAACCACCTTGGTTATATTTGGGATCAGTTCAAGATATGACTCCATCAGTTGTGCTATTTCCCTTAGATGCAGCCTAAGGGTTAGATTCGAGCCAAACCAATTCGAATCATCCATAGTTGTCCTTAGAGAAAAATGGGATTTCTTCCCAAGATTTTCTCAACCAATCGGCGCTCCTTTAGAATGGGAGACAGTTCACTACAACGCTTATTTATAGCTAGACAATGAGCTCTAGTGCTCCCTGTATATGAGCAGGGGAATGTTGATCTTCCAAAAGTTTGCCAAGATGACTAATTCTCAAAGAAAGACACTTTGTTTCGACTACCAAATGATGGTTCTTATTCTTCGAACATGTTTTAGGGGTTGTATCAATTGTTCTCATGGTGGCATTCGCGATGCGACACTTACATGACGAGAATGCAACACTTGTGACAAAAATGTGACACTTACGACAATGAGAATGTGACATTATCGAAGTGAGTAAGTTTGGTGTAACAGATTTCCCCCCAAAGTGTGAAGTCAGAAAATGAAAGTTGATGGCCGAAACACTTTGTAGATTCTTCAAAGCAAGGGTATGGAGTCGGGAAACCTGGTAGAATTTGTAGACAACCATCAAACAAACGTTAATACATGTTCCATTCCCAAGGAAGGAATACCTATGCTCGGGTTATAAATGACTCAAAGTATGGCCGCCAATAAATACACTATGGATCCATGATGATTTGACTAAGGGTATGTCCACCAGTGATACAATGTGGATCCATACTTCTATGACATGAACTGATTGTAGCCACGTAAAATATACAGTGGATCTATGAGATGATAATACATAGCCACAAACCAATACAACGTGGATCTATGTGACAGTATATGTATTAGCTTGCTCAAATGACTTCCTTCATAGCTTGGGAAAAGAAAATGTCATAATGAATGCTCAACATAGTGGTACGAATCGCACCATGTGAATAGATGTCTTGATGTCAAACATGGTAGAAACCACTTGATTATCGGTCATTGAGGTAAACCATTTAACAAGTGAGATGGAAATCACCAGTGATGTCAATGACTCCCAAGGTACCCTAGTACAATCCAGCGAATGTGAATAAATGAGCTGAGGTCGAAAATTCGTGGAATCATATGATCAGAGGCCAATGATGTAAACATATTGTTAGAAGTGAAGAGGCCTGCCATTGAGGCATGCAGGTCCCAAGGTACTAATTGAATTTTAATTCTAATTCTCGGATGATGTGATGAAGTCGATAGGAAAAGACTCATCGAAGGAGGGCCTTGATGTATCCCCCATTATCGACACAAAACTGACATGGGAAAGTGATGAGATATAGCAAACGAACAAAGACTGACACTGGTGTAGAAACTAGTAAATTTGTAGATGGTTGACCCTTGAGGCGGATACTTCCCTTGAACATCGAGGCACGACATGAGACTTGGCAGCATAAATGTAGAGTGAACCAACACATAATGCAGTGCGTGCTAAGGCATTCTTTGGATGGATCAAAGAGTGGAAAGACTCACAGGATTGGTTCAATGCATAGGTTTAGCAGATTATCCAAGTGTCTAGTGTGAACGTTAAAAACAAGTTTCGTGTTCAAGGGTGACTGCAAGAGTTGTTTTCAAAAGTTCTCAAGAAACTTGACCCACTTCCTTCATTCCCCCCCCCCATCCAGATAGATGAGTACCTCTTTTTAATTTAACAAGCTTGAGGAGGATAACGCATGCTTGATATAACTCATCTTAGATAAGTTCCTCTTCTTTTGTTTAACGAACTAGAAGAAGTAACGGTTCGTTCCCAAATGGGCACTTCAATGTGTAGTTTAGCAAGTCCAGAGAAGGAAAACTTGGTGGTTTTTCATGTTTAGAGAGTCTCAAAAGAACTTAAAGGCGACTCCAGGGTTATCCTTTTTCGTAATTTTAATCTCTGAGGTCCGAAAAAGAGATAAACTGTTACTCGGAAGATGTCGTTTTGAACCGTTTAACGAGTGTGAAAGGAAGCAAGATCACTTGGCAATCTTTTTATATTTAGAGAGTCTGAAAAAGAGCTTAAAGGAGACTCCAGGGGGGTTCCTTTTTCGTATAACCTTTACGAGTCTGAAAAAACGATAAAATTATACTCGATTACCTTCTCATGTATTTGTGAGCGTGAGAAAGAACAAATACTAAGCTCATTGGTTATTTCAAGGTCATCAAAAGAATTTCGCTCAGATTCCTGTAAAATCACGTTGTTCTGGGCACAAAAGATTAGTAATTTCTCGAAAAAACAAATAAAAACCCAAAAATAGACTTTATAACAAGGAGAAATGACCTAATTTACCATATCAAATATCAAACTAGGTTAGAATTTCATTTTTACCATTCTCCTCTGGTCCTTGGATTTTTACCTCTTTTGGAGCATTTTTCGAGCATCAATTGCGGGAGCTGTGGGCGATCACTTTAAGATCTGTCTAGACCAGGTTGGTTATATCTTCCTTCTCATCCTTTTTCATGTTTTTTAACTGCATTTTAACCCTTATTTTAGGTGTTTTAGGCTCCTTAGGAATCCCTAGAGCGTCGAATTGGATTGGCACTCCCTCAAGGCACTGAGGGGAGCGTCGATCGTGATTTAAACGCATTGGTGCGCATGTCTAGGGCGTGCTAGCACTCTGTAGGCTGCATTGAGGGAGAGGTAGGCACAAAACTCAAAAATTCTTTGATTTTTAGGCTAAAAAGAGGTAATTTTTTTCACAAGGATTTAGCTAATGATGATTAATTGATGTTTTTGCAGGCTTCATCTATAGCTAGCCATGATTGAGTGGAAAGAGCATGAGTTTGATGATATCGTCGCTCTCCAAGACGCACAAGCAAGGGAAGCCTTACGAAATTGTGGTTTTCTCAAATACTTCAAGCTTCAAAACATGAGAAAAGAAGTACTATTGCTTGAGTACTTGAAATGTCTATGGGACGATGTTGAGAAAGTGTTCTGAATAGGACAGCACATGCTTGAAATTGAAATTGATGATGTATATTTTTTGATAGGGCTCTCGCGAAGAGGGGCACCCATACTCTTGTCCGAACAATGGGCTAGTCTGCAACCAATCAAGGCATAGGTTGTCAAGCATTACATACCATGGTAACCGTTGGTGGGGGGATGGATTGTGATAAAATATTTGAATGCTCTATCACTTCGATTCGTTCTATTTTCCATCACCAAGTTTGTGGGGAGAAACAATGCCCACTTGGCTTCTAAATCACATATCTCTTATGCCATACAATGTTTGGAATCGAGACTGTTCAACTGGAGTGCAGGGTTCATGAGGAACATCAAAGAGAAAATATCCAAATGCAGGAGTGGCAAACAGAAACAGTTTGGATATGGTTCTTCCTTGGTTTCATTTTTCTTAGAGCATATCCCTTAGATGCAGCCACAGGTTGCGATGATAGGACATCCTGTGACTGAGCCTCGCATGGAGAGGTGGACCAGTCTTTCCCCCAGGTTGGGGAATGAGCCATCTTCTTTCTTATTTACTATTGACTTCTTTGCATGGTGGAGAAGGCATTTAGTGGTGACTGAGGACTTCCCCTATGCTAAGGTAGATTTCAGAGGTAGTGCAGACTTGGTACTCCTCGAGGGAATACAACGGGACGCATCAGGTACGAAAGATAACCATAACCTTGTAACAAACATGTTTTTTTGTTTATTTTATTTTATACGTTTTTGGTTGTACAACAAGGGATCTAAACTATTTTGTTTTAATCATGCAGACATAGGTGCGTCATGTCCGATGGAGATGTCGACATTGGGGCGTCGCGGAGATGTACAGGCTGCAGCCAAGCATGAGGTCATAATGGGAGGGCTTCGAGAGGTGGAGAGGAACCTCCGGGTTTGAATATAGGTGTCCCATCCCTGAGGAGGCGAGATGTGCCTCTACACTTGCAATGACATACAGTTGGGATATATGAAGGACTCAACCATTTACTACGACGGGTAGCATGGGAAGTCGTGTACTTTTTGGAGCACAATGTGATATAGGAGGATGAGTAGAGTCCTTATATATTTTGTAGTCCTTATGATGATAATGTGGGCATGAAGGCCCAAGTTTTGCTTCGTTATGTACTTTTGTATGATGTAATTAAAAAAAAATTGTTGTCACACACATATATATACAATTTTTGTGTCTACCTATGTTGTATTTTGTGTTTTTATATGATGTTTTTGTACATATTATTTATGTTTCAAATTTTTTTATCTATGTGCAAGATACCAATCCAACATGTAATTATCTAACGAATCCAAAGTTGTATTGAGTTCTCTCAATATGTGTTTGTATTGGAGAAATTCAAACGATCTTTCGAGACGGCGAACCCTTAGGTGGAGATGTAGTAAAACCGAGTTGTGAATGGTGTACTCATGGTTAAGTTAACGAACCATGAGTTGAGAGTCTAGTTTGATAATCAAATGAGTTATACCTAGAGAGGAGGCTTCGGTTAAAATTCTGATGACGGCATGATATTCTACCATATTATTGGTCGCAGATCCAAGGCAAATTTCTCTTGAACTTACTAACTCACCAGAGTGGTAGATGACCCAAGTTGTAGAAGAGATGTTTTGGTTGTTTCAACTAATGCCATCCACAAACCCAAAATAGATGGGAAAGGGTGATGTCATATGAACATTTAATCATAAAGCAAAGTATAAGCCGGTGATAAAAAACTCATGCACACAAAAGAAAAAGACACACCAAATCAAGTGTATATAGTATAGTAATGTACAAAGCACACATATGAGATATTCTATGCATAGTACTTCTTGAGGTAAAGCCCATTTCGGGGCTCACCGAGAGATATTTCATCATAGTCTACTAACTCATAGGCGCCTCTATGTAGCACACATTTTATGATATAATGCATGTGCCACATGAGGTCTAACTTTCCTGCCCCCATTTTGTCATGATCTTGATCATAGACTAGGACTAAATCTCCTTCTGTGAAAGCATGGGGTTAGAAGGATTTATCATATTGATTTTTCATGCATTTTTTATACATCTCGTTTATGAGAGCAGCATCGCGACGGGTTTCGTCCAACTTGGTTAAATATAGGAATCGTTCCTCTTCAACAGAAGTGTGAGGTAGGAGTTCTACGGTAAGTTTCAATGAGGGGATCTCACATTCAATTGGTAACTTTACTTCTATTCCATATGACAATTGAAATGACGTGAATCCAATTGCGGTTTTCACTGAAGTTCGATAGGCCCAGAGTGCAAAGAAGAGTTGCAAGTGCCAAGAGGTTTTGTTGGCTCCCACCATGCATTGAAGCATGGTCTTCAGGACTTTTTTTATGGCTTCAACTTGTCCATTTGCTTGAGGATAGTAGGGGGATGAGTTTTCATGGTGAAAAACTAGCTTGGTGTGAAATTCACCCATAATCTAGTTCTAGAATTTTGATCCATGATCAGTTACACTAGCTTGCGGGACACCAAATCGAGTGATGATGTGGTTAAATATGAAGAGTGTTGCAATTCGACCATCGTTAAGTAATGTAGGAATAGCCTCAGCCCATTTAGTGAAATAATCAACGGCGACGATGATATAACCATGCCCCATGACTGAGGTAGGCTTACATTGCATAAAATTGATACCTCATTTTGCAAAGGGGTCGACGGCGATAATGGGATGAAGCAAATCAGGGTGGGTACGCTCTTTCTTCTGAAATATTTGATAGGGTGGGCATTTTTTAACGGCCTTGATGCAATCTTTGAATATAGAAGGCCAAAAATAACTGGCACGTAAGATTTTCTGGGTTGTGGCCATCCTAGAAAGATGACCGCCACAAGCTCCAAGGTGGCAGTCATTTAAAACTCATTCATATTCATCGTGGGTTAAGCAATGTCATAGGACAGTATCAATTCCATGGCGTTACAATGTGTCATCGATGATAAGGTATCATTTTGAGTGGTGTCGAATGCGACGGCGTTCATCACATGAAATGCTTAGCTGAAAACGTTGTGTTTGGAGATAGAGAAGAATAACTCCATACCAAGGATCGGACGTAATAATGAGGAACAAGGATTCATCAGAAAGAGAATCCCTGGGCTCAGTATCCTCATCAGTATAGGGAAGATCGCAAATTAATTCCGCAAAAACCAACAATTTCTTAGATTTTGATTTATCAAATTTGAGATCGAATTCTTGGAGAATAAATATCCATTTGGAATATTTGTCCCCGAGTACTTGGCGAGTCAATATGTGGTACATGGGGTTCAAGTCTGCAATGACCGTGGTAGTGTGTAACAAAATGTAATGGTGAAATCTCTGGATGGCAATAACTGCTGCCAGAACCAACTTTTCGACATGTGGATATCGGAGCTCGGGACCGGATAGACTCTTACTCGGATAGTAAATCACATGTTCTTCGTCGTCATTATCCTCTTGTACTAACACCATATCAATTGTGGAAGTAGAGGCAGCCAAATAAAGGATGTATTCATTCGCATAATTTGGTGGGTGCAAAAGAGGTGTGTTCATTAAGGCATGCTTAAGGGCATCAAATGAGCATTGAGTAGTTTCATCCCAGATGAAAGGTGTATCTTTTTGCAACGATCGCATAAATCCTTTAGTGATTTTGGCATAATTGCAAATGAAGCGGTGAAGAAAGTTTGCTTTCCCTTGCAAACTTTCTAGTTAGGTTATATTAATGGGAAGAGGTAAATCTATAATGGCTTTGAATTTTAAAGGATCCACCCTAATCCCATCTTTGGAGACTACGAATATGAGGAGTATTCCTGATTCAACCGCGAAAATGAATTTATGGGGGTTTAAATGGTTGTTGTAAGATTGGCATCGAAGAAATATGGCTCGTAGGTGACCAAAGTGGTCTTGTCGATGAGACGAGTGAGTGAGAAAGTCATCGACGTAAGGTTCAAGAATATGTTTGATATCGTGGAATCAATACGACATGGCCCACTGAAAAGTAGCTACAAGGTTTTTAAGGCCAAAAGGTAATTTCCGATAAATGAAAGTCCCCCAAGGGTAGATGAAGGTTGTTTTATTTTGATCATCTGGTAGAATGTCAATCTGGTTATATCCGGAAAATCCATCCATAAAGGAGAAAATGATTCTTTCGGCATAATTATCGATAATTTGGTCCATAAAGGGTGTACGGTAATTGTCCTTGGGACAAGACTTATTAAGATCCCGATAATCGACGCAAACATGAATGGTCCCCTGTTTCTTAGCGACCGGAACGATGTTGGAAAACCATTCATTCAGAGGGACAAGATAAATAAAACCAAAATTTAACAGTTTTTTGACTTTTACAATTATGGTCGCGGTTTTCTTAAGATGAACCAGGAGTAGTTTTTGTCTTTCATTTTTAACTCCTGTGTAATTCTTGATTTCATGCACAATGATTGATGGATCAATCCCTTGAATTTCTTCGTAACTCCAAGCGAAGATATCATGGAATTATTTGAACAAGGCGATGTAAGTTTCAACCTCTTCAGTTCAACAATTGGCGCCTAGCTGAATGTTTTCCACAATACCTTCTTTGATTGATATGTTGACAATAATTGTAGAAGAGATGTTTCCCAAATTCCCCTCGGAGATGGTATCCTGAGTGAGTATGGGAGATTGGGGGCAGTTGAAGATATTGCTATGAAATATAGAGGATATATCTTTCTCAATGTCTTCCAAACTTGGAAGAAAGGATGAACGATGGTGGTTTTCATCCCATAGTGCCTCCTCAATACTAAGCATTTCCATAATAGATTTTTGGGATGGAAAAATCTATAGGAGGTAATCGAAAGTAGAGGATAGGGACTCTAACCAGGATGGTAACAAGTTGTAGACGCTAGTAGATGTTGGTCATCCGATGAAGGAGAGGAAGATTGGATGGCATTATATTCAGCCTCGGCAGGACTAAGTGGCATGGTGTCACCTAGTGCATCGAATTCTAAAGGACTAGGCACAATCCATGGATCAAATGATTCGTAGGATTGATGTGCCATAGTTGAGATCATATTGATCATTGTGATAGTAGTTGGAGAAAGAGGTGTAGGAAAGGTACCCATAAGCAAAGAGTCTTTTAAGAGACCTACTCCAACAATTTCATAAGTGATCTTTGAATCTCCTAGAAAAGGAATGTTGTTGGTCGTTTAAGTGTGAGCGTTGGGGGTGCAGTAATACAACTGATCGATAGTCGCAATGTTACCTTGATGGGGAAACTGGGCACATAGAAATACCGAGGAAGGGACGACGTTCATAGCACAAAACCAACTTCTTCCTAGCAGCAAATTGTAATCGAGGGGAGCATCGAGTACTTCAACATCTACTAAAACAGTTTTGCCTTCCAATTGAATGGATAAGAACTCTAATAGTCCATGAGGATGGAATCCTCTCCCATAAAATGCTCATAACATGGTGGGAGATTGATTAAGACCTGACGATTTGAGGCCTTTCCAACAAGACAGAGACATGACACATGTGGAAGCTCCCTCGTCCAAGATCGTGCGATGAATATGTTGATTGTGGACAACAGCATCGATCTGGAAGGCAAGCTAGTGAGAGAGTCATGATTTAAAATTATCCATATTAAACATGATATTATTAGATGACTCAGGATCTATTTCTCATATGGTTTCCAAGAGAGTCCTACGTTAACTAGGACAATGTTGTAGAACTTCGAGAGTGACATAGCACATGGTGCTTGGGCCAAACATTCAACGATGTTGTATTTTTTAGCAGCACGTGAATTAGGATTGAAAGTCGACTTTCAAATTGTACTCTTGGGTGGACGTAAGATAGAGTCAAAAGTAGGTTTCTCAATCTGGAGTGGCCCAGATGGAGGAGTAACAGTGGTGGATGATGGATCCAATGTGGTACCATTAGTTACGTTTTCCTTATCAGGTTTAGTCGGAAGTGTGTTATATGTCGTAGTACGAGTGGTCAAATCTATCCCATTAAACATGTAAATGTGTGCACTCAATGAAGCTTCCTCACTAGGAGGATGATTTGGATTGCCTCATATTGGAGGTGCAGGAGCTTGTGCAACCAGTGACTGTTGCTATGGAAAATGATGTGTCAACATAGTGGGTTGAGAATTACCTTTAAAAAGTTTTGCAACTTCGTCGTGATGAGAAAAATCTTGTGTGTAGTGATCGTCACCACAAATGAGACATGGAAATTTCAGTATTTGCTGCAGTTGTTTCTCAGTAGCAGGCGGTTGTGCTTTTGTTTTTGCATTTCCAGTTGGATTATTGTTTTTCTTTGGTTTATTATTCATTTTATTCTTCCCCCCTGACTGTTGCAAAGAAGCATATTGAACTGCATTCACCTCAGATACTTGACTCAGGGTGGAGCTTGGTGAGAGTGAAGTCGATCTGGTAGTGGGAGTAGTGACTGAGTGATTAGTCGTGTCGATCAACTATGAACTGGATTAGGTTTTGACGGAACTGATATCTCCATCTGCATGAGTGGCAAAGGATGGTTTTGATGGATCGATTGACGTATGGGGAGTGTTCGGATTCAATTCATACAAAGTACAGGATTGGGAATAAACCAAACCCAGATATTGGGCACGAGCAATGGCTTCCTCTTCAGTAACGACACAACCCATGGCTACATCATGAGAAATCAAAGGTAAAAGATATTTAGTAAACCATTCAGCCAGTAACTGGTCAGGAATGGTTGCTTTGATCAATCGTCACGGTTGTCTCCACTCATAAATATGATCAAAGATGTGTACGGAATTGGTTTGATGAAGGGAGGTCGATAGTTTTGTACCAATATCGTAATGGATGGGTAATTGAAAGTGCATGAGAAAATCCATGGCATGGGAATCAAAATCTTAAAACGTTATGTGTTGTAACTCAATGTACCATTTGGTTGTTGAACCCGTAAGTGTACGCTGGAAAGGACGTAATTGGATAGATTCATCCATTACTGAATTTGATGAACACCATAGATGAAAAGTCATAACATGGTTATTAGGGTCTTCACCAGGTTTCTCGTCAAACTTCGGGATATCGAAAGGTAATTTAGTAGGAATAACTGGCCATAAAGGAGAATGTAATATGGGATCATTTCTCAATCTCGATAGATCTGGTAGATCTAGAGTGGCTAAGAATGGTAGATGTCGATTGACCTGAGGATGATACTGGTGTGGCATGGGGACACCAATAGGGTCGTAAACTGGTTGAGGTGGATAGTTGTATCCGACAAGCCCTCCCATATATTGTTGTTGTTGACCAGCAAAGGTAGGATTCATTTGTTGAGCAATGTTCATGAAAGGAGATGGTAAACCCATTTGGCCTTGGGGAGGATAACCAGTGTAACCCAAGGGAGGATAATTTGCTTGATTAGCTTGAGGTGGATAACCAGTGTGCCCTTGAGGAGGGTAACTAGGTTTTCCTTGAGGAGGGTAAGGACTGGGCCCTTGAGGAGAATAAGCTTGTTGACCTTGAGGACCCCAAGTGGGATATGGGACCCCCGAGAAATGTCCAAAATATAATCCAGAAGGATTGAGATTTGGTATTCCTCCTTGTAGGTTGGGGTTTGATGGTCCTCCCTGATATGGTTGATGAAAAGTACCTCCTTGGGATGGTCCCCAGGATTGTGGGGGGTTTCTGGTGAAAGAAGGTTGTCTACCTGCCATCGGTTGGATAACAACTAGGTTTTGACTGACGAAATGGGGTTGCCCCCAAGTCAGCATTGGTGTGTGAAAGGACGGTTGTCCCCTAGAAGTGATGTGTCCACTATACGAGGGTTGTCCCCTAGATGGGATGTGTCCACTATACGGGGGTTGCCCCCCAAGAGGGAATTTTCCCACAGTTGGGACTATGTGTGTGGCAGAGTTTTGCATCTTGTAATGTGAAGGTGTCCCAATAGGGTTCTATGGAGTATACAAACAGTAGCTTGAAGAGGGATATGAGGTGTAACGGTCAAGGTACTTTGCACATTACTGGACAACATGACTCATGTTCCACTGTGAACTTGCTCTGAAGTGGTATAAATATTGTATGTTGGTTCAATGGGACGATTAATGGGTTGCCTTGACGATCATGCCTCTGCATCAGCAGTGGTAGAGGCATGAGGAGGGTCAAAAGGTAGTCGACTAAAATTAAATTTTTTAAAAAGATATCATCCTAATGAATTCCTCCATATAGAATGAACAAGAGTTTGTTGTGGATCTACCATTTTAGCAGAACGGACAGGAGTGGTGTATTCTTCGCTAAAATTTCGTTGTATCAGTTCCATATGCAGCCAATTATATAGCCTTGATAGTAATTCAAGGTAATCTTATACTATAACAGTACCTGGCGAATCCAATCGGAGAAGGAGTGGGTCGAGAGGCACTTGCAAACCGGGGTTGATAGGAAGGGTGCCTTCCTCAACCGTAACTAAGGCTCTCTCAGTATTTTATAGCAAAGGAGTAGCAGCACTCCCAGCGTCTGAATGGTTCTCATCCTCTTCGAGATAAGTATCTTTAGGTGAATTGAGAGGTAAGGGTCTGTAGCCTTATGGAGGCAAACCTTGCATCCTACATGATCTATGAAGACCTTTATCGTCCACAATCTCAATTTTGAAGGACAACTAAAGTAAACAAACAACACTTGCTAAAAAAATCTAGAAAACCAAAAAGCAAACAATGTCTTCTCTCAACGAACGTATTAGTTGGTGATGAAATCCAACATTGTGTGATCAAAGTGAGAAGGGGCTAGCATATGAGCAGGTGGATCAGTTAAGTTGGTGACCTGCTTAACAAACTTACACCTTGGTGCAATATTCCTCACGGTTTTACCTACAAGTTACCCTCCAAGGAGCCCGAGTTAGTTTGACCAATATTTGTTCTAGGTACAACGAAGACTTCCCTTCACCGTCACCTCATGTAAGGACCCTAAATATTGTGGCTACTAAGGATACCAACTCACAGTCATATTCTAGGCGGGTACAGTCGAGAGTCAAGTCTGAATGTATGGGTAGGATATCAAGTATGAAATCCTTCAATAGAGATGAGGGCAAGTGGACTGGTAAACTCCAGAGGACCCCGAACGGATTCAGAATTCATGAAGCTCTAAGACCAAATGAGAACACCTTAAACTTAAGAAGAACCAGCAATATATGTTCTGACTACTACGAATGGTTAAGCCTCGGAGGGATAATCTTTGTTTCTCTCCCAAAAACGACCTTGTGCGTAACCCCTGTCTGAGAGGGGGATTCCATCTATACTTATATGAAAATTGGATTTACTCTCCCTTTCGCAAGATTCTAACTTTGTCTTGAATGCTTTGGAGAGTTATTCTCACATCCTATTCCAAAGCTCGAGTCCTAGTCTATTGTTGGTGTAAAGATATTAAAAAGAAAAAAGTTTCTAGATTAATTTTAATTAGCGTTGATTTTAATGGTTGTTCGTTACAAAAAGGTGAATGAAAGTGAAATTGATGATGTTTGGTACCCATCTCCAAAAAGATGAAAAGAATGAGATTCAAATTTCTTTTCAATGAACTTCTAGTTATGAACTTCTATGAAGGGTTATAAAAAACATAGACAAATATATGTAGACAAATATTAAAAGGAAATAGGCCAAGTATATTGATGAGAACTTTAAAGAGATACTTACAATCATGGATGATGTTGCCACAAATTATCTAAGTCCTCCTCTCCCAACCCCTTGCTCGAAAGATCCACGATCAGAATTACAATGTTTTTGTTGATTATTTTCCTCTCTCTTCACCATGAGAATGCCGCCATTTATAGGCTTTGGGAGGCCCAACCACCTTTTTTATATTTGGGATTAGTTGAGGATATGACTCCATCAATTGTGCTATCTCCCTTAGATGCATCCTAAGGGTTAGATTCGAGCCAAACCAACACTTGAATCATCCATAGTTGTCCTTAGAGAAAAAGGGGATTTCTTCCCAATATTTTCTCAACCAATCGGTGATCCTTTACAACGGGCAACATAGTGCTACAAAGCTTCCTTCTAGCTATAAAAGGAGCACTAGTGCTCCCTATATATGATCATGGGAGTGATGATCTTACAAAATTTTGTCAAGATGACTAATTCTCAAAGAAAGACACTTTGTTCCGACTGCCAAATGATGGGGCTTCTTATTCTAACATGTTTTAGGGGTTGTATCAATTGTTCTCATGGTGTCATTCGTGATGTGACACTTACATGACAAGAATGTGACACTTGCGACAAAAGTGTGACACTTACGAAAATGAGAATGTGACATTATCGAAGTGAGGAATTTTGATGTGTAACACTAGGCAACAAAGGACATTTTTTTGTGGCATGTTTTTCTTCACAAATCCCACAAATTTGAATGTTATTTAATAGACATTCATTTTTAGGAATTTGTTTTTTCACTGAGGAAAAAAATAGCTCAAGCTATTTTTTCTTCCTCCTGTATTGTCTTAGCATTAAATGCACCAAATTGAGAACTAAGTGCACCAAGGATTTTAGTTTTAAAAGTTTCCAATAAGTTACTGATTTCTGCTCTACTAATACTTCTTGTTGTTGATTTAGTAACTTTTGAAAGAGCCTCCCTATGTCCTCTGCCATCTTTAGCCTTGCCTCTTGAATATTTCCTACACATCTCTGAAATTTGATCAAATGGTAGATAATAAATATCTCCAAATCCCATGAGGTTAAGAACATTTATATATTCATCTTGAATTCATTTTAAAAATATTGTATGAGTAATATCATGATTCAAAGAGCTATGTTTTGATTTTTGCAAATTATATAAAAACCTCTCCAAGTAGTCCTCTAACTCTATTCTTATTGGTGTGCCATTCTAAAAATGTCTTATTTAGAATCTCTAGGTCTGCAATATGCTTGATATTTTTTAAGAAAGATTTTTTTCATCGTCTCCCAATATGGAATAGTGCTTTCGCCTAATCCCATGAACCATTTTAAAGTAATTCCCTTCAAAGTAGCAGGAAACAATCAAAGTTTGCAAGAATCATCAATATAACCGTCAGGTCAAGGAGTAGAAAAGATAACTCCATGTTGATGATTCTTTTATTAACAACAAGCTCAATAAATACACAAGCAATGCAACTATTGGTATTCCCAACGTATGATTCTTCCTATCACCTATGATTGTTCATATTTTCATTCATGTTACAAGTAATGTATCCATAAGGGATTACGTGCCCAACATTCCCCTCCTTAATCCGAAGGGGTGTGTGTGAGTCCAAGCATCATTCTAAACTTCTCAAAAAAAATCTTCCAAACACTTTGGTGAAGATGTCTGCAATTTGGTCATTTGTGAAACAATGTCTTAGGCGAATAGTCTTGGCCTCTACATGATATCAAATCAAGTGATACTTTGTGTTTATGTGCTTGCTTCGATCACAGAATCTAGGATTCTTGGCCAACTTCAATGCATAAGTATTGTCAACTAGAAGAGGAGTAGAATTTACTTGTTTCTCTTGCAAACTTCAAGTATTTTCCTGAGCCACACAATCTCCTTTGTCGCTTCTGCAGCTACCACATATTTTTCCTGTGTTGTGGAATATGCGGGAACCGATTTTTTGTGTGATCTCTAGGAGATAAATTCTTATCCAAGACTCATGAGATAACCTGAACTTGGCAATCCATTTTCTTTATCCCCATCAAATTCTAAATCGGAATATCTGATCAGGTTGAAGTCATCTACCTTAGAGTACTTGATTCCAAAATCTTGAGTTCCTTTCAAGTATTTTAGAACTCTCTTTCCAACAGACCAATGTCCTTCACAAGGCTTCTACATGAACCTAGAAAAAATCCCAACAAAAAATGAAATGTTTGGTATGGTGGTAGTAAGATACATAAGACCTCCCACAAGTTGTCTATAAGTGTTAGTATTGTCAACTAGAAGAGGAGTAGAATTCACTTGTTTCTCCTGGAAACTTCAAGTATTTTCCTGAGCCACACAATCTCCTTTGTTTCTTCTACAACTACCACATATTTTGCCTATGTTGTGGAATCTGCGGGAACCGATTGTTTGTGTAATCTCTAGGAGATAACTTCTAATCCAAGACTCATGAGATAACCTAAAGTTGGCAATCCATTTTCTTTATCCCCATCAAATTCTAAATCAGAATATATGATCAAGTTGAAGTCATCTACCTTAGAGTACTTGAGAGTCCAAAATCTTGAGTTCCTTTCAAGTATTTTAGAACTCTCTTTGCAGCAGACCAATGTCCTTCACAAGGCTTCTGCATGAACCTAGAAAGAATCCCAACAACAAATTAAATGTCTAGTATGGTGGTAGTAAGATACATAAGACTTCCCACAAGCTGTCTATACTTGGTTCCATTGGAGTAGAAACAAGATTACACTCAACCACGCAAAAATTATTCAAAAGATATCCAATGTACTTCTTTTGGGATATGAATATGTACTTTGGATTCTGAATTACTTCAATGCCCAAATAATAGTGAGGATGTCCCAAACTTGTCATCTCGAATCCTTTCTTCAATTCTTTTTTATGGATGCAATGTAGTTCTCATTGTTCCCTGCTGTGAATAGATCATCTACATATACTACAAGAAATACAACAGTTTTTCCAACTTTCTTGACAAACAAAGTTGCATTGTCAAGATTGAAATGCTTGAAATTTAATTTTAGAAGATGTTAGGTTAACTTTTCATACCATGCTCGCGGTGCTTATTTCAATCCATACAAGGATTTCATGAGTTTGCATACCTTATGTTCTTGTCCCTTCACAATAAATCCTTTTAGTTGAGACATGAATAGATTCTCTTTCAAGTATCCATTCACAAAAACAGTCTTTACATCCATTTGATGAATTTTCCATCCATTTTGTGTTGCCATGGAAAATATAGTGTGGATGGTAGCCCATTTTGTTGTTGGGGAAAAATTATCTTCATAATCAAAACCTTGTTTATGTGAAAATCATTTTTCCATGAGCCTTGCTTTGTGCTTGTCAAGTGAGCCATTTGATGTGTACTTGTTCTTGAATACCCACTTGCAGCAAATCAATTTGGTTCTAGATGGAGGGTCCACCAACTTCCATGTCCCATTCTTAATGAGAGCATCACGTCCCTTCTGCATGGCTTCTTTCCATTCATTATGAGAAGTGGCTTCTTTAAAGGAATTCGGTTCAAGGTTAGCACATAAATTCAACTCACAATCATATGAAACATTCATATCTTCTACATCACCTGAGTTTGAATTATCTACATTACCTCCATCTTGTTTTGAGGACAATTTGGTTCCTGTCTTCCCGACCTCTTTGGGATGAAAACTTTCAAGTGTTTTAGTGAGCCATTTTGGTGGACCTTTTTGAGATGGTCCAGGTTTATCATCTAATTGAGATGGTGTTGAGTTCTCATCAAGCCTCAACTTTTCAATCTTCTTGATCACATCATCTAAGTGATCTTTAGGTTCTGATGAAGTGGTAGAAATTTCTTCATGTGGGGGAGATGGTTCTACAAAAGGAGATTCCAAAGATTTACCCAAGATATGGATCCCCCCTTCAAGATGTGGAATATCATCATCAAATTCATGGTATGTCTTTACACAAGTGAATATGTCCAAATGGTCAAGTTGTCTCTCAATAGTTTCTTCTTTCTTGGTGGATTCAAGAAAGATTACATCTCTGGAAAGGATGAACTTCTTTTTTGTCTCATCATAAAGACAATACACCATGGTGGTATTTGATTACCCCAAGAATATGCACTTATGATTCCTTGCATAAATCTTGCTTCTTTGTTCCTTAGGAATTAAGGCATAACAGGTGGAACCAAAGACACTGAGATGCTTCACCGAAGGAATGTGGTCGTACCACATTTCATATGGAGTATTGTTTTTTATAGTATGAGATGGAAAAATGTTTTTGACATAAACTGCACAAAGAATTGCATCATCCCAAAACATCAACTTATCATTCTTGAAAAACATCATGGAACGAACCATATTTAGGAGTGTCTTGTTCATTCGTTCAACTACACCATTTTGTTGAGGATTGTATGGAACTATTGTTTGGTGTTTGATCCCATGTTGAAAAAGGTAACTTTAAAATTCATTAGATGTATATTCTCTTCCATTATTAGTGCAAAGAGAGCCAATACAACTGAGCTTCATTTTGAATCCATACATGAAAAATTTTAAATGTTTCAAAAGCTTGTGACTTATCTTTTAGTAAATACACCCAACAAATTATGGTGTAATCATCAATAAAGGTCAAGATATATTTGTTTCCATTTGCAAAAGGAAAAGGCATAGGGTCGTATAAATTAGAATGAATCAGTTCAAGACTTCTACATGCTCTAGAGGTGGAATAGTGGAAAGGTTGTGTGTTGTGATTTCCAAGAATACAAGCATCGCATTGTTTTAGTTTTCTAGGAATGGTAGGCAGACTAGAAATACCAGTCTTTCTCATTGAACGTATATTGTCATAATTGATATTACCAAATCTAGCATGCCACAAAATACTAGATGACATTATACCTTCACTATGATCAGAGAGGTATGCAACATTGTGATTATAGGCATATGTCCCATCCATCTTCAACAATCTTCCATCTTCCATTTCAGTTATAACAAGCATGTTATCGGAATCCTTCCTTATCTCAACTTTGCCATCGATCATATGAACATAGTGGCCTTGATGTATGATGTGAAAAATGGAAAACAAGTTTCGTTGCAGCTATGGAAGATAGAGTACATTGTGCAGAAGAAAATCTAGGAGTCTAGGCAACTTAAGCATGATGGTGCCCATTCTCGAATCTTTGAGACTTGATCTATCTGCAAAGTACACTACGCCATCTACATTGTCATCAAAGTCTTCGAAGAAATCTCTTTGAATCTTCATGTGAGAGGTCACGTATGTGTCAAGAAGCTATGCATCTCCCCAAGAATAAAATCAGGTATTAAAGAGATCTTCATTTACTCCTATATTGCAATAGTCAACAACATAATGTACAGGTGCTTTACCTTTCTTCGGGTTTGAGGTTCTCTCTCTGTCTTCTTTGATCTTCGGCCATGGAACTCTGCAGTCAGAGGATTTATGTGACCCGTTCATTCTACAGCGGGTACAATAAAGGTCGAGTTTTTCTCGAGGATTATGCCAACCCCCTCTCCCCTGAAATTCTTCTTTATGTGTCGTCTCTTATTGTCTCTATGTTTTCCAGAGGTAGATGCAAGAAAATGCATTATCTTCTATTGTCACGAAAATGTTAGCAAATAAATTCTAATAAAAATTTTATTGCTTTTGCACCAAGCAATGATTGGAATAAAGAAACACTCACTCAAGTTTAAGTAAGTTACACTCAGACTGGCATCGTTCTAATCATCAACACCCATGCAAAAATAATAGTTATGAATATAAAAGAAGAGAACAAAAAACCATTCATGCATAGTGTAATCATGTTGTCTTGTTGTCAGTTTGTATATATTCTCCAACTCATATGTGTGGTCTTCTTCTCTGATGGGATCTGTGTATATGGGACCTTCATCATGATCCAAAGGTGCGATGACCCTAAGGCCATCACCTTCAAACATCATTATTCTTTTCTTCAAGCCAACAAGAGTAGAATTGTTGAAAGACCAATCAATTCCTAACAGCGCGGGGTAAGGACAACTATCATCGACTATCTCAATCACCTCGAAGTCCACAAATGTTCTGACCCCATCAATGTCCATAGGGACATGTTCCAGTCTTCCGAAGGGGCTCACAGCCTATTGATTGGACATCCTAAGCCTGATGGGGGAATAAATAAACTTAGGTTTTCCCATCAGTGCCCAAGTTTGCTTCGTCATAACATTGACCTTCGACCCTAAGTTGAGGACCACATAATCTATATCATACTCTCTAATTTGAGCATTAAGGTGTAATTCCTTATTTGTCCTTCTTTTTTTGGATAGTTGATGTACTGCTTTATTTAGTAGAGGATCTACCCTTCCTATCCCATACTGTCTGATCAAGTTTTGTAGCTCTTGTACAACACTCTCATCCTTTATCAAATTAATGCACATGCATAAGAATTCCATGAGTATCCTTACCTCTTTTCCTTGTTCAGGAAAAGCAGACTAATCAAAGGCCAAGGGCATTGCACATTCTCTCACTTCTGGTTGTGCCTTTGATGAAGAATCCTAATTTCTTCCAAACTCTTTTCTTGCCTCTTCAAATGTCTGCTTCTCTCTCTTTGGATCAAACTCTTGTGTCTTCTCCGCAACATTTCTGACTCGTGATTGTTTTTTAGTCTTCCTCGGGGTCACCCTATATTCTCCTGTAGCATCACCTCATCTAGTGATAAAAGAGACTCTGGGATCTGCTCTGTGAGGTTCTGTTGTGATTAGATGTACTTGTTGGTTCCCTCCTCGTCTTTCCTTAAGTTTGGCTAACAATGCAGGGCAATCTTCTATGACATGTTCAAATGAGTTGCAGTAACTTCAAGTGGTACAAGGGTTCTGACAATCCCTTGCCAAGTGGCTTGGTTGTGCGCAGTTGTAACAAATGATCTATCCTCGACCTCGACCCATACCTCCTCCTCATCCTCTTCCTCTGAATCCACCACGAGGGTTGAAGTTTCCTCTTATTGGGGAGTTATATTGTGTAGTGTTACCTTCTTGTTGTACTTCACCTTGAATTTTGTAGATATCCCTTGATCTTTCATGCATGAGGTCATAGGCCCTACAATCCCTATCATCATGCCCTACCGACTTACAGAATGTGCAATACAGATTTGCAGGTGTCTGAACATATTTTTTCATGTAGTAGCATTCACCAGGGTGATGTCTATTTCTACATACCTCACACCAAGGTAGAGTAACTTGCTTCAAAGGGCTCGGAGCTCCAGAAGCTAAGTATTCATGAAATAGGGGACAATGCTCCTTGTCATGGCCTTTTGATTTTCATCTAACACACTAGATGTCTTCTCTATTATATTTTCCCTTTTTTTTTCATATCTTTGACCAGCAGTGATAAGCTAGTTAGTTGACTCAAGATTTGACTCATACCTGAGATGGATTCTCCCATAGGGGTTGATTCTAGTTTCATGGTGATCTCCAATGCCTCAGCCTGTGAAGCAATATTATGCTACATCAGAGGGACTCTGATGTGTGGTAAGAGGGCAGCAATGAACCATTCCTTGTTCTGCTCATCTGGGATCTGAAAAGTCAGTCGGTCCGTTAAGGTCTTAAACCTTTGATCGAACTCCCAAATAGGTTCAGCTACTCTCTGCTTGATTTCTTTCAATTTCATAATGCATTGTGACTCTGACTTGGGTTTCTTGAATTCTGAAATCAACGTAGTCTTGATCTCATTTAGTGGTTTAGGATGTGCAATTCCTTGGATAGTTTCATGTACCATCTCAGTGTGCAGTCTCTTAGGGTAGTACTAAACTAAGCTCTCTTAACAGCTTCATCGGTGACATTCTTAATACTCCATACAGCTTCACATAGAAACTAGTGTTAGTCAGGATCTTCATATCCATCTCCTTTAAAGGTGTGTAACCTCATCTCATCAGCCATGGATCTTCCTAGGTTTCCTGACTGACTCTATACTAAACTGCTTGTAATAGTTCTCTGAGCACTTTGATGACTATGACTACTTTGATTACTCTAGTTACTTAATGCTGCTGAAACAACAGAAGTAGTAATAGTACTTACTTCAACAGTAGGTGCAGCTCTTGAGGTTTTTTATTCTTCTCGACGAGGTTCTTCATTATTTTCTTCTCTTTGCCCAGCAAACCCTGAAAGCTCCTCATTCAGTAGCTCTTCTTCTTCTCCATTGTAAAACCCTTCTTCCTATAGAAGAGATTTGTGATCTTGCTCAAACAAGTTCGCCAAAGGAACTTCTATGAAGATCCTTCCATTGCGCGTATGTCCAACCTCTATGTCACTTTTGCATCTTGAATTCTTGAACATTAGCTTTTCGATCTTACCCACTACTGTATTTTCAAGATGTTCTTCTCATGCAATAGCATTTTGATTTTCAACTTGATAAATTGTAAAAAAATTCTTCTAGGTCCCTTAAAGAAATATCTCTTTCCTTGGCTATATGACTCCACTCTGTCAATAGCAAACTCAGTGATGTACCCTCCAATGTTGTTGTCAAACCAGTGATCTACTACACTTGATACGGCATTGTCAACTATCTTGACCTTCTTCATCAGTGCCAACTTCCAAACCACATGAGGTCTAGATCTGATCTCAAACTAGGTATCTACTAATCTGGCCAGCCACTCGTATAGCTCCTTATGAATTCCTCCAAAGAAAATCTCATGTATATTAGTAAAGATATACCTTCCCAACCAGTCTTCTATGCTAATATTAGGGTTCTTATTCTGAGCTTCTGCGAAGTCCTTCTCTTGTTCTTCTATACACTTATGAATCTCTGTCTTCGATGGAAACCACCTTGTCATTCCCTCAAGAAGATCCCAGTCTCGGCAACAGAACCATTTTTTGGCGCAGGGGCAGACCTAGGGTTCAGTTCTAATAGTGCACCAACAAGCCCTAACTACTAGCCCTTTCAGCAGCACCTGCGAAGCAGATGCAATCTCGCCCGAAGTAGTAATAGGGGGTTGCAAGACACAGGTGTCTACAACCAGAGGAAATGCAAGTGGAATCAAGGAAACCACACAAGGAGATCATATTATTCCTTCCAATCATACACCTACTTCACACAGTTATATATCAAATCTAACATACTAATGCATCATCAGAGTAATAGAGTAAAGAACACAGCATCAATCACATACAACAACAGGATATACGTGGTTCACCCTCTCCCTAGGGCTACGTCCACAGAACTGTGCTTTATAATATATTAGGTGAAAGCTTACAGTTCTATATGTGCTCTTAGCTTGTAGATCTCTCTCTTTGTCTCTTCTCTCTATCTCCCTTCCTTGCGCACCCAGCTGCAGGGTTGATCTTCGCACCTAGCTGAAGATCTTACAATACAGACTTCTCTCTCCACACAATAATTCTCTCTCAGTAATAACAATAACCACTCACCATAACATAATCGAACCGATATCAGGTCCTCTTGACCTTTATTTATACATTACAATACCTCACTGACAGCCTTAGGCTGAAGCCTAGGTGTCAAAACCCTATATACCAAAACCGTAGGTGTCTAAAACCCTAGGTCAACTTGACCCATGTTTTCAGGGCTTCATCGGCCTGTCTTTATTTCCTTCCCTCGAGGTACTCCAAACATCTACCGATGGCTTTTTTTGCTTGCTGAGTTGTCCACGATCCGTCTTCCTAGTTGATCTGTCTTCCTCGATCTCCTCGTCCAACGGCTTACTCTCTCGGAATTTGCTCCATCTTTTCTGCTTCTTTAACCAATTCGACCTAATCTCAATCAACCTTCCTTCCTCGCAGTTTGTGTTTCACCTTTTCTTCCATAACATTCACTTTCTTCCATAACCAAGGGCCAACACTAACTATGAGCACCTTTATTACAAATCTCCCTAGATTGGTCATTGTAACCATGGTACTCTTTACTCATGCATTTTCTTGCAAAGATTATAATTCATCCTTAACTAGCATAGACTTCCTCTCTCTATTGCTCAGATTCTTCTTTCCTGAATCTTACCCCGCTTGGGTAGCAATAGCATACAACAGCCATTCACAAGTATTTTCATAACTTTAAGATAATGAAAAAATTTCAGAAGGAATTATTACAAAATTCCTTAATGCCTTATGCCACATAGGTATGGACATTTTTATACCTTCTCTGGCTGCTAGCACCCTCTCTGGTATTACCTCATCAATGGTGCTTTATGGGGAATTTTAAAGTCCCTTCAACAATATTTTAACAACAACCTTCTCATAGTTATCATTTTCTTGAGGTTGTTCATCATTGGCAACTGTCTATCTTGAAAGTTCCAATTCCATTCTACAAATCATATACATCATAAATATGTCAGTCGTTATGTAAAATAAAATGCAAGTATCGTAGCTTTATAGTCAATAAAATATTTTCACACATCATCTTTCTAATTTTCTCTTATCCCAGAGAACGCATTAGACAACAAGAAACAATTTAAGGGATTCTTCCCTTTTTCCAACTTCTTCTACACCACTTGGGATTTTAAACCCAACTGAGTTATTTCTAAGGCCTCACTGCCTTTTCTTTTGCAATTACTCCATGTTGGGATCTTCTTGCTCTTTTCCTTGAGTAGCTTTGGTTAGGCCTCACCCTAACATTTTTGCATACATCAATATGATTTACTAGCAACTTTTTCTCACAATGAAATATGAACATGTGCATTCTGCACATTATGATTCAGTTATCAGAATGGTCAACATTCATTCATTAGTCTTCCGCTCATACATTTTGCAGCAAAAATAAATCCATATATATATATATATATATATATATATATATATATATAGGCTTGCAACCCATTGATCAATTTCCATCAATCATTAAGGTTGTGACTCTGTTCTCCTAACATAGTCCCTACATAGTTCCTTCAAAGGGAACTCCTTCAGCATCCAACTTCCTTATTGCATATCCTTCATTATCTGGGATAGCCTCAACCTTGAGTTAGTTCAGTTGTTTATCAAATATTTCATAAGGAATATAATCATGCATCTTTTTTATGCATCCAGATCATTCATCCATGCCTATTACTTGTTTTGTTAACTTACATCCATGATGCACTTAACCACATGCACAATCATAAATCATTTAACTTATGATGGTTCACAATTCTTCTCATGCAGCCCTCAAAGGATTAATCATGTTGCCATTTGTCATGACAATAGAGCATCCTTGCTCCTTTACTCTTTCATCTATTTATATTAGTCTTTCTTGAGGGAATGGAACACATTCCCCTCAAGCCATCATTCAAAACAGAACTTTCATGACTCTTCAGAATGGAGTCAACCATGTATCCATGGTATTCATTAAACTTTGGCAAGTGAAATTCTTGCCTCACATTCCACTCATCACGATAGTCATATTGTGCCTCTTGTATGCATATATTCATACATCGTACACGTGCATCACTTGCACCTTTAATATCATTCATACCTAATTGGTATTAATATCAATATTTATGTCAAGCAACCTCCCATTGCATCAAATTCATGCACTCAAGCACATACAGACATAGCTAAACATTCATCATGCAAACTCATTACTTGTACCCCTTTCCATGTACTTCATGGACATATCAAACTTCCAGATCCTTCTCCCAAGGATCTTACTCCCATTCTCATGACAAGTTCCATAGAGATGCTCAACATTGAGATTCCCTCTCGGTTGGGAACTTGTAGTCATTCACATGACATCCACCTGGCAGTTTAACGGATGTAGTCAGAACAATGTTTCCCTTTCTAAACGATAACAGCAATCAAGAAAACATTCTTGCCTCAACTTCCATGAAAACATTTCACGCTCATAAATACAATCTGGGCAATTATAACCATGCCCAAGGTAACAAAACAGCCAATCTAGCTTCAAACTGGTCTTGATCAACAAACCTTCTGATCGAGGAAATCCTTTTCTAGATTCCCCTCATTAGGGTCCAACTATATCTATATGGCTACCATCCACCACTGGATGTCAATCTAACCCATTGGGCATCTATAAGTGCCCCAACAATTCCTTTACCACATTCAGGATCAACATTTAATCAACCATTTTACCTTATTTATAATAAATTTTCATGTTTAATATCATTTGGACTATTCCCTTTCGAAGTATCTAGTTTAGAACTCCAAATACAATTTCAAAGTATCTAGTTCAGAACTCCAGAGTATCTTTAGATCATAATCAGTCTTAACCATTACACCTAGAATTATTCCTTTTTTTTAGCAATAGTCAAGGACGGAGGTCATTGTCCTCCTCCCACAGGAATCCTAGTAGATTAGGTACCTATCCACCAACCAAAGGAAGCTGTTGTGATTTCTCATTCAATCACTCTCTATTTCTACAACTTCGTTTATAAGCTTGAATAGAAATACCTTGTCCAACAATTCTTGTACCCAGAAACAAAATTTTGTTTCTCGGTTCCCTTCGAAACTTGAGATTTGCACGTGCTTACCCTTTTCAGAAAATGGTTACCAGACCCATTCCTCTTGCACGTTACGTGCATTCTACATTTGGCATTTAAAGGTCTTCCTTTCTCAATGGAAAATCCATTGTCTGCCCTCTATCCAAACATGTATTTCCTCAAAGCAATTCCATGCAATGTGCTAACTATGGGCACCTTATTTACCAATCTCCATAGATTGGTCAATATAACCATGGTACTCTTTACTCATGCATTTTCTTGCAAGGATTATAACTCATCCTTGACTGGCATAGAATTCCTCTCTCTATTGCTCAGATTATTCTTTCCTGAATCTTACCCCGCTTGGGTAAAAATAGCATACAACAACCATTCACAAGTATTTTCATATCTTTAAGATAAAGAAATCTTTTCAAAAGGAGTTATTACCAAATTCCTTCATGCCTTATGCCACATAGGTATGGAAATTGTTATACCTTCTATGGATGCTAGCACCCTCTCTGATATCACCTCATCAATGGTGCTTTGTGGGGACTTTTAAAGTCCCTTCAACAATATTTTAACAACAACCTACACATAGTTATCCTTTGTTTGAGGTTGTCCATCATTGGTAATTGTCTTTCTTGAAAGTTCCAATTCCATTCTACGCATGATATACATCATAAATATGTTAGTCGTTATATAAAATAAAATGCAAGTTTTGTAGCTTTATAGTCAATAAAATATTTTCACACATCATCTTTCCAATTGTCTCTTATCCCAAAGAAAGCATTAGACAACAAGAAACGAGTTAAGGGATTCCTCCCTTTTCCAACTTCTTCTACACCACTTGGGATTTTCAGCCCAGCTGAGTTATTTCTAAGGCCTCGCTGCCTTTTCTTTTGCAATTACTCCATGTTGGGATCTTCTGTAATGATCCCTAGCCCGATTATGGCTTGGAATCACTAACTACCACTAGTTTTTCGATGTGCAGGTGTTTATTGAGTTATTAAGTGCATACAAGATTCATTCAACGCATGAAGATCATCATACATTTAAGATACAGAAGCACAAGCAAGATCTGACCCTTTTATTATAAGCAATGTAGGATCAATACAATAGATGGCCGATCTGGCATAAACCTCAGATGCTCGTACCAACAACAGATATGGGCTGCTACAAAATGCTCCTGACAATACAAAAGAAGCCTCTAAAGGCTGGATAAGTAATGAATACCAGTATCAAGCAGATCTGAATGTCAAACCCTCCAACTAGAGAGTGCCATGCATCCAAGTGGAGACTGAAGCCCTCGATAATTCGGTCCTGGTGGATGAATGCTCCAATGATCCCAAACTTGATCAAATAATAGATCAAGGCAGTGGGAGCCTCCTCCTGAAGTTTCAAACCCAACGTCCAAGGCAAACCTCTCCAACTGCAGAATCTTCTAAGATAGTTGTGTCCTCCTGAATAGCTAAGTCGATCCCTCCTCAATGGTATGGCA
>ML853869.1:0-14538 GCA_009831015.1 Picea engelmannii
AAGATAATTTCATAATCCTATTACTTTAATTTTCCAAATCCAAATGTTGCAATGAAGGGTTTTATACATATTAATCCTTGCAAATAATTTAAACATGCAGATAATAATCCCTGCAAATCATTTAAACATACTGATATTAATCCCTGCAAATTATTCAAATATGTGATGAAGAGTTCAATATAGTAATTTCTTAATTATATTATATTAATCCTTGCAGATAATTTAAACATGCTGATAATAATCCCAGCAAATCATTTAAACATGGTGATATTAATCCCTGCAAATTATTCAAATATGTGATGAAGAGTTCAATATAGTAATTTGTTAATCATATTAAGTAAGTAAATGTGAAATAATAAACAATTCAATTAATAATAAACTCCTATCAATCTAATTAACTATTTAAAATACATTTTTATAAATATATAGATAAAAAATAACAATAATAAAAAAAACACTCCTTAACCAATAAAAAAATACTTGATTCCACCTAAAACACATATTAAGTGGAAATCTTATTTCACAAAATCAAATGAAAAGAAAACATTATCCATTATATACGAAGTCTGAAGTCCAAATACAAGGGCGACAAATACATTGTCCAAACACCAGGGCTACTGTAGAAAGCGAAGGGGGATTAGTTATGCTTTTGCACAGCACATCCTGGCGGTGGAAAGCCTGCGCCGGTAGACTCTGAAGACGTGGAAGGCGACACTGGTCCTCTGGGTTTGGTTTCTTTCCATGTAGAATCTGGGCTATTCATGTGCTGCTGCTGCTCCACATGAAGGTTGGCAGATCGCCCAGTATCAACAACATGATTTAGAATGAGCATGCATAGTATCACACAATCAATGTATGAGTCTTCGAATAAAAGACACAAGCTATTACTAATTGTTCCCAATGGCAGGGATTACTTTACTAGTTTCGTAAGTTTATAAATTTTCACTTTTGAAATTTAAAGTCCTACCTGGCACATCAAGTAATTTTCATGGGTTGTTTAAAACTAAACATTACCACTCAAATTCTGATGTACCATGTCAAATTGTTTAAAACTGAACATTACCATTTAAATTCTGATGTAGCATGTCAAATTTTTAATGTGGAACTCAGATAACCGAATTGTTTAAACGGAACATTAAAATGGATAGCGACTAACCACTAGGTCACCTTACTAATTATTTAATAATGTTTACCATAATTTCTTTCATGATCTTTAATTTTATTTAAATTTTTATAATATAAAAAATTTAATATTTTAACCTCTATACTAAAGAGGTTGTATTTCAATGAAACATTTCTCATAAAATATCAACTTAAATCTATTTTGGAATTAAACATCTTTCATATTGAATATCATACCATTTAAATTTCTTAATTATCTTTTATAAACATTTTATTTCATTTACTTTATATATAGAAAACATCTCTAGATAGTGAAGTTTTTTTGGGGGGAAGCTAGTTTTTCGGGGAGTTATGGTAGCAATGTCAAAAATACAAATATTGTTGAGATTATTTATGATTACAAACTCTATTGAAAATAGAGTAGTTAATTTATAAACAAACTTAAAAAGAAAAATAAAATATATATCATAAGAAATTTTAATCTCCCTTCTTAATATAAATAATTTTTATATTGATGAAAAATAATTTTGTAAAGTTTGATAAAAAAAATCCATTATTTAGATTCATCCAAATATATATGAACTCTAAGGAAGATGCATTGTGAAAGAAATATTGTGATAACAAATTCCATTCTTTATGGTCCAAATATTTTCAAACTCTAAAGAAGATGTATTCAAAGAGTTAAAACAAGTTGTTTTTGGATAAATAAAATCAAGTTTCATATTCTTGTATGAGACAATAGTTCAACATCAAATGGACAAACCAAAGTTTATTCTTCAAACCCCACTCATATCCTATGTGGAACCAATTGGAAAAATCTCTAAATAAATGTATTTAATCCATGACATCCAAAACAACAAATGAGGTTAATTTAATCATCAAATTTCAACTTTTAAAGTAACTATATACTTTAAATGGAGTGAAGAGCGTTGGACTTTAGGCTTACAAACTTAATTCATGAACTAGATGAAAAGGGAATATAAACAATCACACACAACAACAAAAAAGAAAAAAATAGAAATGGGGGTGCAATGATATCCTTTATTGCTTAGCCAATGGAGAAATGGCTACAAGTGTCAAGAATCTCCTCACGGGCTTCTTCATTTAAACAAGAGATTATTGAGCATTTCCAAGCATATAGAAATACAAACGCTTGAGAAACCTCCACCCAAATAAATGTAACGGAAAAGGTATTTGTTGTTACAACCCAACACTCTCCACATTGACAACAATTTACTAATACCTTGCCCAAGAAATCAAACATCACCTTCTTACAAGTCAATATAAGCCAAACGCTACTGCATCTTCTCTAACAATACTAGTTGCATAAACATCTCTACACAATTTTCTCCCGTATGGACCACTCCATCTCTAATGAATCAAAATAACCACAAACTAAATTGTTGTAGCCACTATAGGTGATACTCGTGCTTCTTAGATATTGAAGCACCCATTTCCATGCTCTTTACCTAGTTTTTTCATGTGTCCACTGATAACACAAAATGCATGTGAAATATATGACCATTTAATCGCATACATCTAACTTCTTACTAGAATATGATACATGAGACATATAACCCTTTTCTTCTTCATTACTTAGGACATAAACCTGAAGAAAGCTTATAATGGAAAGTCAAAGGGATATTTATTAGTATCACACTATTCATACCAAATTTCATGAGTATCTTCTCCACATACTTCTATTATGATAACAAAGGCTTACCATATTTCCTATCTCTATGTATTTCCATGCCCAAGATTTATTTAGCTGCTCCTAGATGCTTCATATCAAATGTCCTGGCCAATTGAGCCAACTTGTTGACCTCAACCATGCTTGTGTTTGCTACAAGCATAACATATATCACAAAGATAATCAATATACCATAAACACAATGGTTATACTTATTTCTTGTAAAACGTTTCTTGCCGTGGAGGAATCAAACATCTTGTACCATTTCCTGCTCGAGTTTGAGGCCATGCGATGACTTCCTGAGTTTACAAACAAATATCTATTTCTGATCATGAACAACTCTTGAGTGTTCCAATTACACATCTCTACTAATGATGACTTGTCGATAGTAGGATCCCACAATCTGTGTCCCTTAAATCCATCACCATAACCAACAAATATTTAGTCCCTTGACTGAATCTGGCCAAGCCAACCAAGTGATCCTTCACCTCTCACCTCTAGGATAATGTCAAAGATTAATTACATGAAATACATGGGCTCAAAAAACCACAAGCTACCATAAACATGTGCCTAAAAAACACAACTCTTGACCTAACTTCCCCCAATAACTATAACGTCCCCGAACATCAACGCCACTGTTGGGCAACACCACTATGCGAAACATACACTTATAAAGAATTTGCATTAAATAAAATTAACACATTTAAAACGGAGTTATTGTTGTCATACACATTTAAATAGAATTAACAGTAGTTCAAACTTGCAATGGAATATATGATAACATTTCAAGACACAGACATGCATCACATATAGATCAAGTACATAATTAATACTTATCTTTTAAACTGGAATAACACCACCAACTACGTGGAGACCTTCCACGAACCTCCTAGCCTTAGACCGCGTTGCTCATCACTCTCAGTAGTAGGTCACCCACGAGCTGGGACTAAGCTCCATCGGGCAAGGAAATCTTAGGCTAGGCAAGGTCAACAGGAAGACACATAGTTTATGAGGATGGATTCTCTCCCAAGAGCCACTTATGCCCATTGCTCATAGACTCTCATTCCCCACATGTTTCTCCCACACCAGGAGTATACACCTTCACTGTCACCCAGAAATTCCTCTGACTGCTAAACCTCCCTTTCCTTGGGCTTTATCAACAGGTTGGACTGGAATTCTGTGAGCTCTGTGGCACCTACTGGACCCCTTCAAGGATTTCTCACTTCCTCCATGCACTCTCTCACCTGGGGAGAGTGTCTCGCACAGGCCTGACAACCTACTTCTTCAGCTCCATTCCAACACAAGGAGGACAACAATAATGCTCAGCAAGGAACAAATGATGGTATCCAATCACACTAATCCAAGGGACTGCGTGGCCACAACAACCCACAATTATAACACACACAACATAGACAATTATGGTATGCTCAGGTTTCATAGAAGACAACAACCCAAATAGTTAGCATGAACTCAGATTTGTATTGTGGATAAATTCGGTTCCTAGGACACACAGAAGACATGGCTTAGTCCACAGGTTTGCCACTGGTTTTCAGGGTGCATGACAAGGAATCAATGTAGAGGTCGAACACAGACTCAAATAGTTCAGACGGATAATGCGTTGTCTTCTCAGGAAAACATCACAGTTTTCTAGTTTCAGAGCTACGTGAGGGTATGCAAAGATCAGACACACAACACACATGGTTCAAATAGTGGACGAAATAATGGAGGACGAACCCACATCACAGATAGATTATTAGGTTAAATTGCATGTGCATGGGCCGACACATGTATCCCATGAAGTTGCATGCACTCCATCAAGTATTCTTTCCCTTTTGCACATGTTGGAGCTTCATGCATTATCTCTCCCAAGACTTAGGATAAAAACATACCTTTCACACCACTTTGGAATAATAATAAATTATTATTCCCAATGACTTAATCCATCAATCTTAGCCCCTCTTCCAACCTTTCAACCCCCTTTCCCTTACCCATTCTGTGGAAGCTTAGTCCCCCATCACTTTTTCTTTGTGGTCGGTCGCCATGCAACGATGTTTATATATTATATTAATGATATGCATGATTACATATACAAAAACATGCCCTTGGCCTTTAACTTCTAGGCTCTCCAGCGTAATAAAAACATAATCTGACCAGTTTATATACACTTGGATCACCAACCTATAAAACATGTTTACAATACATAGACATAAATGGGGCACGTCCTTGGGGTATTACAATCCCCTCACTTTATTTTTTCAATGTCCTCAGTACAACTTTTACATAGCATCAACAAGATTTCCAAAATCTTCAAAAAGATGCGGGTATTCTTCCTGCATAGCATCCTCATGCTCCCATGTTGTGTCCTCAGGACCATACTAGGTCCACTGGACCTTTACAAGTCCTATGGCTCAATTCCAGAGTTGTTTGTTTTTCCGGTCCAATATGCGCACAAGATGCACTTGTAAGACACCTTCTTGCTCTACCTGAATCACATTCCAATCGATAACATGATTATCATCAGGTATATATTTATTAAGAAATGAAACATGAAATACATTATGTATAGTCATGGATGGAGGTAATGCAAGCATATATGCAACTGGCCCAATCCTTTCTAGGATTTCAAATGGCCCACAAAATTTGGCTACCAACTTGGCGTAGTTTCCCAGCTTCAGGGAACTTCTATTGGATTTTAATTTCAAGAAAACATGGTCACCCAGTTTAAACTTCATGTCGGTTCTTTTTTTATCAGCATAACGTTTCTGCCTATCTTGGGAAGCTTTCAAATTATCCTTAATTTTTAGTATTTTTTCTTCTATTTCCTTGAGCAACTCTGGCCCCACTACTGCCCTATCAGCTGAATTATCCCAGCTTATTGGAGTATTTCACTTTCTTCCATAAAGTGCTTCAAATGGGCTCATCATCAATGATGCTTGATACCCATTTTTTTAGGTGAACTCTACCAAATGTAGGTAGTGTTGCCATTTCAATGGTTTGTCCATCACATACATCCTTAGCATGTATTCTATTACTCTATTCACCCTCTCAGTCTACCCATTAGCCTCAGGATGATAGGTTGTGCTAAAGTCTAGATTTGTTCTGAATCCTTTGAAAAAACCCTTCCAGAACTTGGAGGTAAATTCCAGGTCCCTGTCAGACACAATTGTCTTGGGAATACTGTGCAATCATGTTATTTCCCTCATAAAAATATCAACAACATTAGCTTCCTTGTGAGTAATCTTTAGTTGAATAAAATGGGTAGCTTTCATAAGCTTTTCCACTACCACCATGATTGAATCATGTTGTTTGCCTGTTCTGGGCAATCCTGTGATGAAATCCATTGTCGCCACTTCCCACTTCCACTCAGGAAGGGGTAAAGGTTGCAGCAACCCTGTTGGGTGCCTATGCTCAGCTTTAACCTTCTGGCACTCCATACATCTGGTGATGTATTTAGTAATATCTATCTTCATACATGGCCAAAAGTAATGGCTCTTGACTGTTGTCACAGTTTTTTGATATCCAGGGTGCCCAACATAAGTCACATTATGCATTTCATTCAAAATCATAAGTTTTAAGTCTTGGACATTAGGTACATAAATTATGTTCTTGTAAAGAAGTGTTCCGTCACTTTCCAATTTATAATCTTTCACTTTTGGTGGCATCTCACCTTGCTGTAGTTTTGCTATCAAATCCTTGTACTGCAAATTTTTATTTGCATCCTCCAAAATTTTACTTTTAATACCAGTTCGGTACATGCTAATGGTTTTAGAATGTAATTCATGTACTCTCCTACTGAGTGCATCAACCAGTTTATTCTCCTTCCCTTTGATATGCTTGATATCAAAATCGTACTCACAGAGAAACTCCAACCACCTACTCTACCTAGCATTCAAGGTTGGCTGATCAAACAAATATTTTAGAACATTGTGGTATGTTCTCATTTCGAACCTCCTTCCCATGAGGTAATGCTTCCATTTATTTAGAGAGTGAACAATGGCTGCCAACTCTAAATCATCAGTTGCATAGTTCCTTTCGTGTTCATTCAACTTTTTGGATTCATAACAAATTACAAATCCATTCTGACTGAGGAATCCTCCCAGTCCTTCTTTGCATGCATCGTGCGCACCATGAAATATTCATTTGGGTCTGCAATCCTCAGGATTGGAGCACTGGTTAACAATTGCTTCAATTGCTGGAAGCTTTTCTCACATTCTTCTATCCATTGAACTATCCTCGAGGACCCTACGATAAACCTTCTGTAATAACCAGCTAGACCCATAAAGGATCTGACTTATGTCACGTTCTTTAGCTCTAGCCATTCTCTGATGGCCTCAATATTCTCAATATCTACATCTATCCCATCCTTCGAAATAATATGACCCAAGTAATGGATCTTCTCAAGATAAAACGAGCACTTGCTCAAATTGGCATACAGTTGGTGCTCCCTTAGCACCTGCAACACCATCCTCAGATGTTGTTCATGATCTTCCTCTGACTTGGAATACAGTAGGATGTCATCCAAAAATACTATGACAAACTTGTCTAGATAGTCCCTGAATACACCATTCATCAGGAACATAAAAAGAATGGGTGCATTTGACAACCCAAATGGCACCACTGTGAATTCATACTGACCATACCTTGTTATAAAGGTGGTCTTTCTAATTTCTTCATCCTTTATTCTTACCTGGTGATATCCTGATCTAAGATATATCTTCAAAAATATCTTCGCATCCTTCAACTGATCGAAGAGGTCATCAATCCTCGGCAGAGGATATTTTTTCTTTAAAGTTGCTTTGTTCAATTATCTGAAATCAATGCACAATCTCAATGTCCCATCCTTCTTCTTCATGAACAGGACCGGGGCACCCCAAGGTGACACACTTGGGTGTATATATCCCTACTTGAGAATCTCTTCAAGTTCCAGCTGCAGTTCCTTCAACTCTAGCGTACTCATTCGGTAAGGAGATTTTGACACTGGAGTTTATCTAGGAATCAAGTTTACAGAGAAGTCAATATCTCTCTTTGGGGGTAATTCAGGTCCCTCCTGGAATACATCTTCAAAATATTTTAGTACTGCATGGTCTTTGATCTTTGAGACCTCATCCTTAGATGCTTCATCCACATGGGTTGCAAATAATTGACAACCTTTTATGTAGCACTTCTTCAGCTGCATTACTGAGATTTCTCTGATAGCAATAGCTCTGGAAATTCCTTGGAATGTTTTCTAATTCCCCTCCTCATCTACGTAAGTCAATTCCTTGTTATGAAAGTCCAGGATGGCATGGTGCTGGTCCAACCAGTCCATCCAAATTAGACAGTCATAAGAACCTAAAGGCAGAATGTTCAAGTCATCCTTTGTGCTCAATCCATTCATGTCCACAGGATAAGACTTAACTAACTCAGTGACTTTCCTCTTGGTTCCTGTAGCCAGATGCACTAACTAAGAATTTTCATGTTTTCTTCTCGACAATTGCAAACTTTCCACCACTCTAGGATCTATATAACTATGGATAGCCCTTGAATCAATTAAAATAGTAAAGGCATGGTTGTTGACTATACCTTCCACTTCAATCATGTGTGACTGATATTAAACATTCTTGTTGTCTAGGGTTGCGTAGATCCTTGGCATTCTACTACCCATGTCCTCCATTGTTTCATCCTATTATAAATTGTGGACAACTCTCGTTTTATCCTTTATGAGGGGGAAATCTCTATACCTATGGTTCCCTTTACAACCCCAACATTCCATTAATGGCGGTCTTGGCATTTTCCCACCCACTTCAGCCTTCTTTGGCTCTCTAAAATATGGTTGTCCTTGAGAACTGTTTCTAAAAAAGGGTGGCTTAGTTCCCTTCTTCCTCTGATCCATATTGAATTTATTGTTGTCTTCCCAAGCCTTTCGAAAAGTAGGCTTCTCTCTTTTCTACTCATATAATCATTTCACCCTCCTTATCGTTTCTTCCATAGTCTTAGTGTCATCATACTGAATCTTGTCACCAATGGAAGGTGGAAATCAACTTAGGTACCTCTAAATATTGACAGTCTCATCCTTGATGAATCAAACATACTTCAGCAATTCCAAAAATCTTCGCTCGTATTCATCAATGATGATGTTGTCCAGCTTGAGTTCAAAGAACTCTTTCATCTTTCTGTCATAATATCTTTTAGTTAAATATTCATTCTCTAAATATCTCTTGAATTCTTTCCAAGTGATATCTTTCTCTCTCATGTGTTGCACTTGCACAAGTTGATCCCACCACATGGAAGCCTTTCCTGTCAGTTGATACATTTTAATTCTTCCTTTTGCATGAGAGGAATAATTCTGCAGTTGGAAATATTTCCTCATGTCAAGCAACCATGTTTTGTCATCTTCCTCCTTTTTGTGTTCTCCATCAAACATTGGAGGCTTAATCTTGTTCATTTCTCCCTTCAGTTCATCTGCTCCAAATCTTCGGTTCTTTCTAATAGGAGATGGGCTTGAAATACTATGTGCCCTCCTCTTGGAGCAACCTTGAGAGTGATGATGGTGTCTACCAATACTCCTTAATCTTATTCCCTCAGAAGTCTGGTGTCTCCCTCTTTTTCCCGAGTCTCTCTCCTTGTCCAACTTCTTTTCTATTCTCTCCAGAATCTTCATCAAATTTAAGTTGAATTATCCCTATTGTTCCTTAGCTTTCGTAATCTTTCTACTATCTGCTTGGTCAGTTTGGTCATCTTTCTGCAATCTTTCAATGATTTTCATCATATTCCCTTCCTTACCTATCTCTTCTGCATGCCCATTGGAGTTCGACCCTTCAACTCCCAAATGAACATCCATCCCTTTTATTTCATTCTCTGAACTAGAAGCAATCTGTGCCTCTTCCATTTATTTGCGCTCAGTGGCAACTCTAGTCGGTTCTGGCACTCGTTAAACTTATGCAAACACAATTTGTAGACAATCATAATTTGTGAGGCCATCATTCCTTAACAAATCCCACAACATTCATAAACAAATATGATTCAAGAAAACGTTCAATTTTCATTCTCTGTGATTCTCGTTCAATCAAGAATCCCTACAGATTTCTTCTTTCGAAGCTCTGCTCTGCTAAGTTTTCAAGCACTAGCCCCTTTCTCTCAGTTTCCCAACCCACGTGACCATGGGTCATGACCAAGCGCTAGATCAATAAGTGCTTACTTGAGCCTTCGGCTTTGGAATATTTCCAAGCACCACACAATAATCACTTAGAGTTTTGAGTTACCACACTCACGTAGTAGAGTGGATCACTAGCCCACATCTACTCAACATCTGATGGCTGACACACACTATGGAACCTCAGGCGTCTGAGTTCTAGGACTTTGGGACTTCAGAATATGTCACATCCGCACACCTTGAACCATTAACCTTCGAACACTTCCACATCACCTTAGGTGACATTATTACATTACATGACTTAACGTTTTCCCAATTATGGAGGCATGTAATGGTGGTTTGAAGCAACCCTCCTTTCATCCAACAATTATTATAATGTTGACACGTAACCCCTCGGTGAAACTGTGGTTTGGATTGCGGGACTACCTTGGAGAATTAACTCCTGTGCAACTTGGGTCCTCGCAATGCCTCCTGGTCGTCGATATTGATGTATCATGATCAATGCCAGTGTGGGTCCTATGATATTTAACTATGTTACATAAACTCAACCCAACTAGCTCTGCTCATACGGAAAGCCACATGGTGGAATACTAGTGGTTGACTCGTGGCCTAGTCAGATGGGTGTCACACATCACGTTCCATATGCCATTTCAAACTTCTATGGGTTCAAAACCTACTGACATGTGGCGCACAAATCATGTGTCCATGTCAAACCAAGTGACATCACCATGCCACGTCACTTCGGAGTTTCGGACTTCAACCCTTCTCTTGTTTTTGGCATCGGACTTCACTGAAGTCGCGAAGTTCAAAGGGCTTCCAAGTTAACCCTTCTGCACATTCCATGGATCTAACGGTCGTAAGGGATTTCCCTTCCTTCTAAACAGATCCTAAGGTCCACATTACTCTACGGCCCAATACCACGTCTATTGTGGTTTTACAACACCGCTACTCCTCCTTAGCTTTGTAGCATGATCAAGGTAACTTCTTAGCACTTAGGAAGGTTCTGAGGTTTGAAATTGGTCCTCCAGACACAATTTCCTCTCAAAAACTTGGGTCCAATGACCACATACCCAGCCCATCTAGGCTCTATGTTGAAACCTTGGGTTAGAACTTGAGTTTTTTCTACTTCGACAAAAATTCTTTCGAAACTTTTGCTTCATTTTACACTAACATGGCCCATCTAGGCTCAGTGTTGAAACCATGCTCTAATACCATTTTGTAACATCCTCGGCTACCAACAGGTCAGAAAATTCTACCTACACAACCTTAACTTCACCTTTAAATCTCTGATACCATATTTTAACATCCCCTACCATCAACCCCACTATCGGGTAACGCCATTACGCAGGACATACGCTTATAAAAAATTTGCATTAAATCAAATTAACACATTTAACATGGAGTTACTACTGTCATACAAACTTCAATAGAATTAACAATAGTTCAAACTTGCAACATAATACATGATAACATTTCAACACACAAACATGCATCAAATATAAATCAAGTACCAAATTAATACTTATGTTTTAAACTGGCATAACACCACCAACTGTGTGCATACCTTCCACGAACCTCCCAGTCTTAGACTACGCTGCTCATCAATATTAGCATCAAGTCACCCCCGAGCTGGGACTAAGCTCCACTGGGCAAGGGAATTCTAGGCTAGGCAAGTTCAAAAGGAAGACGCATAGTTTATGAGGATGTATTCTCTCCCAAGAGCCACTTATGCCCACTGCTCACAGACTCTCATTCCGCACATGCCTGTCCCACCCCAGGAGTATACACCTTCACTGCCACCTAGATAGTCCTTTGGCTACTAAACCTCCCTTGCCTTGGGCTCCAACAATAGGCCGAACTAGAATTCTCCAAGATCTGTGGCAACTACAGGACCCCTTCCAGGAGTTCTCACTTCCTCTGTGCACTCTCTCACCTGGAGAGAGTGTTGCACATGGGCTTGACAACCTGCTTCTTCAGCTTCATTCTAGCACAAGGAGGACAACAGTAATGCTCAGGAAGAAACATATGACAGTAGCCAATCACACTCAGCCAAGGGACTAGGTGGCTACAACATCCCATGGTTATAACACACATGACATAGACAATTACAGTATGCTCAAGTTTCACAAAAGACAACATCCCAAATAGTTAAGCATGAACTTGGATTTGCAATGTGGATAAATTGGGTTCGCAGGACACACAGGAGACACAACCCATTCCATGGGTTTTCCACTGGTTTTCAGGGTGTGTGACAAAGAATCAACACAGAGGTCGAACGCAGACTCAAACGGTTCAGATGGAGGATGTGTCGGCTTCTTAGGAAAACATCACAGTTTTCTAGTTTCAGAGCTGCGTGAGGGTATGCAGAGATCAGACACCCACCACACATGGTTTAGACAGCGGACGAAAGAATGGAGGACAAACCCTCATTACAGCTCAACTATTGGGTTAAATTGCATGTGCTTGGGCTGACACATGTTGCCCATGAAGCTACATCCATTCCATCAAGTATGCATTCCCTTTTTCCCACGTTGGAACTGCATGTGTTGCCTCTCCCATGACTTACGATAAAAACATACCTTTCACACCACTTTGGAATAATAATAAATTATTATTCTCAAGTACTTAAGACCTCAATCTTAGCCCCTCTTCCAATCTTTCAACCCCCTTTCCATTACCCATTATGTGGAAGCTTGGTCCCCCATCACTCTTTCTTCATGGTTGGTCGGCACGCAATGATGTTTATATATTATATTAATGATCTACATAATTACATATACAAAAACATGCTCTTGTCCTTTAACTCCTAGGCTCTACATCCTAATAAACACATAATCCCACCAACTTATATACAGTTGGCTCACCAGCCTATAAAACATGTTTACAATACATAGACATAACTGGGGCACATCCTTGGGGTATTACAATAACAAAAACTTTCCAAGCTACCACCATGACGAAAACTTATGAATCTTATCTCAAAGACAAGTGTCTGGGAATACCACAGGCTTCCCCCTATTAGCAAGGTCTTCTATAGGGATGATTTTAAGGATGGAAATTGATTTTCAAATGTAAAAATCTTGGTGAATCTTACTAATGCTTCATATGCCAACTATAAAATGTTTGGCAATAATTTTGTAAAAGTATTCCAATTTCTATGGATTTTATATAGTTTGTATAAATTTTTGACGATTTTTAAGGTAAAATAATTTTATCCTATAGAATTTGGGCGAATCATGTTTAGAATAGAAAATAGTTTTTGGGAAAAAACATGGAAAATTAGCCCATGAGAAAAATTTATCTCCTAAAATCATCCATGATCTTCTAGACTTTGTCAATAACATTTCAAAACTAGGGTATGCATGCCTAACCAAGTCTTATATCCCTATGCCAATTTACATTAAAATAACTCCACCTCAAACTTTGCATTCAATACTTTCACCATTCCTTTGAATCTAAGTAAGCCCACGAACACTCTGCTTCCATGCTTGACTTGGCACCATCACCACTAGAACTATCTCTGCCTCCTCCAACAACTCATCATAATGCTACACAATCATCTCATTGAGGGATTCCATCAAACACTTAGTGTTCATCCTCCAAACTATAGAGCTTGGAGTTAAGAAATATACCCAAAAGGGAACCTTTCTCTAACCACTACCATGGATTCCAACTTTTTTGGCTCGCCGACCTTTCTCCTTAACATCCAACAACCTTTCAAACTCATAAGGTTTTTCCTCCTCATGGAAAGAGTGCCAAACCCGTCGTTACCAAGCCCTCAGTTCCCTTGCAATAGACTGTCCTTCTCCACGCGTGAATGCCAATCGTCCCTCGAATCTCAGTGAACTTCACTCAATCTCAGATATGATACCACTTGTTATAGTTCAGGACTAAAGACAAAATTCATGAACAGAGGAAAAAAATGAATATAAACAATCACACATAGCACAAGAAAGAAGGAAACAAAAATAGAAGAAACGATATCCTTTATTTCTCAGCCAATTTCTAAGCCAAAGGAGAAATGGTTACAATTTTCAAGAATCTCCTCATGGGCTTCTTCATTTATACAAGATATTCTCAATCATTTCCAAACATATGGAAAGTCAAACAGTTGATAAACCTCCACCCAAACAAATGTAATGGAAAAAGTATGGGTTGTCACAACCCAACAAAGAGTAAAAAATGCAATAATTAAAATTAAACAATAATATCTAAATATATATATATATTTTATAAGTAAGAATTTATATATAAGGAACCTTCAAAAAATCAGAGTTACAAAATGTGCAGTAGTGCCATACTGTAATAATTGAACTACCCTATGGGGAAACCAGTTTAGCGAGTTAGTGTTGGGATCAAAATGACTGCTAGTCTTACACAAACTGAAAACAGAGCTAAGAAATAGTAAACTAAAAGCCATAAGTAAAAACCTAATACTGGACTTCATGAGGCAATAGAAGACCCATGTGCTCGTCATACACTTGGCTTGTAACCTGACCATCCAGATGGAGAGGTGGCATCAGTTGCTTGGTCCTAGGGCTCCTCTTCGACAATTGCCCCTCTCCATTCCATTTTCTCATGTGTGTCGGCGTAC
>ML853869.1:17317-29326 GCA_009831015.1 Picea engelmannii
TTGCAGTATGTTAAGGTAAAAGTAGAATTTGAATTATTTTTTTATAAGCATTTCAATTTACAATTTGAGTTTTTAATAATAGAATTGGCTTAGTTTAATTTATGAAATTTCAGTTTTAGATTTAAATTGAAATTTTCATTAGAAGTTTGATTTTGAGTTAAGATTTTAGTTATTAGTTTCTAATAGTGTGAATTTTCTTACATTAGTATAAGATTACAATTGAATTAAGTAGAATAGTGTTTTCTTGTTATTGATGATTAATGAATAAATTGAGAGATCACATGGAGTGTTTTCTTATTATTGATGATTAATGCATAAATTGAGAGATCACATGGATTTTCAGGATAATTGATATTTCTTTTATGATGGCTAAGGTTTCGTTAGATTGTTTGATTCATACCTTTCATTTATCCATAGAAGTTAATATTGAATTTATTTTTCTTGAGATATCACTAATGGTTAATTAAATAGGTTCTCTTTGCAGATTAGAAGTAATTATGAGTTTTATCTTAAGAATAGAGTTCACTTCTTGAATAATTTTGATTAGTTACGTGTTGAGTAGTGTTGATTAGTTTAATTGTTGAATGAGTTTTAATAGGTTAGTTGTTTGCTTGTTTACTTTCTTACTTACTGCTTCTCATTAATTTGAATTGATTGATTAGATTAATTTGTTGTTGCCATTGCTCATTAAGTTGAATATATTAAATAGATGACTTGTTTTTGCTCATTAGATTGATTAAGTTATTGTTCAAAGTAGGGTTTTCATTTTCTTCTTTAGGAACAATCCATTGATCCATTGTTTAAAAGTTGCTTAGGGTAAATAGTTCAAGTTGCTTGATAGGGTTTGCTCATTGATAGTATTTTCTTAAGTATATTAGCCCTCATATAGACTATCTCCTTAGTTAGACTATACTTCCTCTAGTTTTTTTGCCTTGGCACATATAGTGATACAACTCTAAGTTTACTTACCTCGGGTTGACAATTTAATTGAGAGATTTAGTGCATATAGAATACCCATCAGGTTCAAAGAAACATTGGTGAAAGGATATTCTACTAGAAAAATGAATTAAGGGAATGTCAGAGCCTTCAATCTTGAATTCTAAATTAATTATCAAGGTATGTGGTTGATATCTTGGTTTGTTAAAGATTTTTTATTGTCCATATAAAGTTCGTCACCCCTCATCTACCTCTCTTCTTTCATATTCTTCTTTTTTTCTTCTCTACCTTTTCGTTCTACCCCCTTCCTCCAAAAAATTATTTTACCATTCTTTCATCCTACATCCTACCTTTATTTGCCTTCTTCTTTCTTACTCTTCATTCTTTCTTTATTTTCCATTTTCTTTCCCTTCATTACCTACTAATCCCCTTTCCTCTTTTCAACACCCCTATACACTTTTTCATCATTTTCCCCTCTTATTTATTTACTTATTTATCCTTTTATGACTAGTGGAATCAACAACTAGGTCGACCTCGTACTCGCGTGACACGGGGTCGATTTCGACCACTACAATTATAACCTCCATGTGACATATGTATTCCCTTTCCGCGGGAACAGATAAATCGAGGGGATTTGAAGTCATAAATTCATCGAACATAACACTTCATATCATGGCACTTTCCAAATGAGATACCCCCTCGGGTGTACGTTTTCTCTCTTGTTTATTAAAACACCGCTCCTTTTTCATTTTTAGACTCTTTTACAACCCTCGATTATTCATCATTGATTGTCTCTACCCACACTCAATCCCTTTAATCTTATGCATATTGACAAATTATTTGATGATGGTTGTATTTATCAGTCAAATTTTCAAATCCCTATTCATTAAGAGTCCCAATTTCATGAAAATTTATGGAATTTATTTCACAGATAACAAGACACCCTATGGACTATCTTCAATTCTCACAGTGGTTATGTCAATATTTAATTGTCTTATATTTTCAATAATGGGAAACTTAGAGGTCTCTTATGAGCTCCCATGATGGTTATGTCAGGATCTCATTGCCACATTTTTTGATATAATGATTAATTTGTCTTTCACTTTCAATTTTGGGTATATTCTTTAAAGTCGTTACATATATTGCATAATGCATAATATAGGATCTTTGAGATTGCATTTTTTTAGTGTGTAGGTATCCTACATAAATAAATACTTATAGATGAAAAATTACACATACCCAGATCATCATTTGGGAGAAATATCTTCTTGATTGGACAGTTCTAGAATTTTGGCTTGATAAATTCATCGAAAACACAGTAAAGACAATCCTATTTTTTGGGTCATATTGGCTCATTTTTAAAACCTATTTCTATCCAACATATCCCTTGAAATATAGTTTCTCACCCATTTTGAATCATTCAATTTGGATCTCAAGTGAAAATGTTATAACCAAAACAATGACATGGTATAGGATAGGTAGCTTAGGAACATAGTTGGGAGAGTCAAAAGATGTTCATAGAGTGGGGAGAGTCAATTTTTAGATGGCTATATGAAAATGTATTTAAAATTTGTTCCAAAGGAATGTTCTCTTGTTATTCCAGTTTATAATGCAAGTAGAATCACTCAATTTCGACATCGTATGAGAAAATTATGCCTAAAATACTAATTGTATGTCTTAAATATGTGCCTCTAAAACTTTGTTTTGTAAGTTGTTGCATGACATGTTTGAACCATAAATGATTCTTGTATTAAAAAAATGTTTATATTTAATACACATACTGAATATAATTTCATCTCCAATTCGAATCATTTCAGTCCAACATCAAATGAAAAAGTTGTACTCAATTTACTCACTATTGGTCTAGGTAGGAACTCACAAAAAACACTAATATGTAGGTTGTTACTCAACATATTTGGAATATCACATTAATACATTTTAAAAAAATGTTTCTATTGTAAGTATCCCTATGAATATATTTTCTTTTGGCTTTGGAATCACTCAAATCATAAGAGAAATGAAGAAGTTATCAACGAAATTCCACTGGGTAGTCTAGTTGGCCAACACTCCTCAACAAGCATAAAATGAATTTTGTTTCATTTATTTTTCCTTGGACTTTTTTTGTAAGTAACTACTTGTTTTTTTTATTATGTATTGGGTGGAGAGAGATCGTACACCTCTATTCTTCCATGTTCTCACGTTTTATTGCAGGTAAGTGCTTATTTCTTTGCAGGTCTTGGGAATATTGAGAGGTTAATCCATGCACAAGTAATTCTTGAAGACAAATTTCATGCCAAATGGGCATGCTCTCCAGAAATATAATAATGATGATGCAAAGTCATGAGATGTTTTTCCATGTTCAAATATCAAGTTCTTAGGAGCTTGGCCCAATTGTGTCTCAACAAGAAGATCTTTTTCTCCAAAGTTGTAGATGGATCCAGAACAAGACACTTGAAGAATTTACTTAAAGAGTTTTAAGACCAAAGTTCCAAAAGTCAAGTCTCATTGCCACATTTACCATTGCTACATCATCCATGCCATTTCTACCAAGGGATCATTCTAGAATATCTCATGATCATCATTCCATTAACCAACACCATGGTATGCCTATACATTTCCTTACTCTTAGCACAATGATACATGTATGTTTAAGTTCATAAAGTCTCAATTGCTTATGTTGTTATCTATAAAATCTAATGACCTTTTCTTGAATATCATTCATATAAACACTACACCTAAATCAAAACTACATCCTCCACCACTCCATCACTTCCATAATTTTCTTCTCCACCCACCCTCAACCCATACAATAAAGTCATCTTGGTTCACTTACAATGCGAAGTTACCTTGTTATCCCATCCCTTCCCTTAATAAATTTGATGGTAAAAACCTGTCTCAGGTTCCATCAAACGTCGGGAATGCTTGAGAACCATCTTGATGGTGGACATTCCTTGGGAATAAAAACATTATGGCCGTGAAAACCCTTTGGGTGCAGTTAGATAGATCTTGTTTTAAAACTAGCTTGTTGGGAAAAGAATTCCAAATAAAGTGAGAAATAAATGATTCCATCCAAGTTTCTCTCGAAATAAAGATATTCATGTTGCTCTATGAATAATGATCTCCAATCTAAATAAATATTTCGAAGATTCATTACTACAACATAAGTTGTTTCCAGATATACATTGTGCAACATGCCCCAAGCTCCACATTGCTCTTCCTTTTGAAGTTTCTACATCATTGTGGATCATATAAGATTAGGATGTTGCTACAAACATTACAGACTTCATGTGTAGGTGGATGTATGCTTATTTCCATTTTATTTAATAACAATTCATTGGGTGCTATGGATTTGTATTTGGAAAATCACTTAGGTCTTTTTCCTACTTCCTCATCTTTTTCCATTTCTCATGGGTGGGAAAGGGGAGGGATTTTTCATTTCTTTACTTATCATGACCATGCAATTATCACTCTTTACTATCTGTCACCTTCCTTGTTCATTCCAAAACCTACCTTGTTCCATGTGACCCATGGCATCATCTTCCAAAACTTTGTTTAAGTGATAAAAGAATACAATTTTTGCTACAAAATACATTGTTGTAATGTAAATCAAATCAAAATCTTGCTTAATAATTAATAATATATTACTTAAATATCTTAAGTCTAAGTATGAATTTCCATAAATGAAAATTAGTCAAATAAGATTTTTTAATACTTGAGAATATTATAAAAGTGATATATTAAAAACTCCTTTACTTTTAATCATTTCTCAACACCAAAGAGATTCAAGGTTTAGATGAAAACAATGTTTAATGGAAAAAAAATTGTTATATATATACACGAAAAAATCCTTATTTTTAATCATTTCTCATTATCCAAGAGATTCAAGGTTTAGATGAAAATATTCTTTAATGGAATCTAAGTTTATATATATAGAATTGTTTTTGTAATAATGTGATTCCAAATGAGATTAAAAATAATTGGTTGATTGAGAAAATACATGCGGGCGCTCATTGAAGGAAGTCTCATTATAGATGTAAAAAATATCACGAAATCTAAAATCGAACCTAGTGACTATAAACTTAAGAACTAAAATTTTAAACCAATCTACAATAATAATTTGTGTTCGTTATTGATAACATTAAATAATCTAATTTTAACATCTATTACTTTTTTAATCTCGTAATAATTTAATCAGAGATGTAAAAAATATCACGAAATCTAAAATCGAACCTAGTGACTATAAACTTAAGAACTAATAATTTAAACCAATCTATAATAATAATTTGTGTTCGTGATTGATAACATTAAATAATCTAAGTTTAAAATCATATCTCAAAGAAGGATTGAAAAAGCTCATAAGTCTTCAAAATGCCCCAAGACAAAATCCCATGCCCACATGGCTCGACTCAGGGGATTTTTCAATCCTTCTTTAAGATATTGGGTAAGGATGTGCTTTTAGCTATTGAAGAATCGAGATTGACGGGGTTTATTCATGACACACTTAATGCAAATTTTTTTACACTAATCCCTAAAGTCAATAAGCCAACAAACTTCCATCACTTCAGGCCAATAGCATTGTGCAATTTTTTTTGATAAATTTTTTTTATTAACAAAGTTATCAGCATGTATCTCACATGAACAATTTGGCTTTTTAAAGGATCGTTTAATATTTGACGATCTTGGCATAGCACAGGAATGTTTACACTCATCCAAAATAAAGAAGCTAAACACTATTATACTTAAACTGGATTTGAAAAAAACCTACAATAAAGTAATTTGGAATTTTCTTCGACTGTTACTAATCAAGATTGGATTTAGGTTGGGAGATCACACAATGGATAATGACATGTGTTTCCAGTGTTAATATGGAAGTATTAATCAATGGATCCCATACATAATTCTCCAGTAGTCATCGTGGTTTACGGAAAGGATGCCCCCTCTCTTCACTTTTGTTTCTACTAGTTGTGGAATGTCTCAGTAGACTTTTGAAGAAAGCTGTTGAGAATGATTTCATTTCATGGACTCAAAGTTGCCTCCTCCAACTTTGTGTCACATCTACTCTTTGTAGATGAAGTATTAATCATGGAAAGGGGGGACTTAAAGGATTGGTCGATTTTTAAATCAATTCTGACTTTATTTTGTACAGCTTCATGCATGGAGGTTAACTATCACAAATCGGTTTTTTAGAACAAAATGTTGATTCCAACATCAAACAAAGTTTAACCCAAACTTTCAACATCCCGATTATTAAGCTGAGGAAGGTATGAAATACTTAGGTTTTTGCTTAAAACCTAATGTATACAGATTCGTCGACTACAAATGGTTGATAGAGAAAGTTGATAAAAGGATAAACTATTGGACTTCGCGTTAGCTCTCTCTAGGTGGAAGATTGGCGTTAGTGAAAGTTGTTCTTAAAAGTATTCCATTGTATTGGCTCAGTTTAGAAAAAGTTCCCATTGCCATCATCCACAAAATCCAACAGCTTATGGAAAATTTTCTTTGAAGAGGAGAAAATAAAACTATGGGATTTCATCTATCCAAGTGGAAATCCATTTCTTCCCCCAAGGAATTAGGGGGATGGGGTATAAGGAATATTTATTGGTTTTCCAAGTCATTAGCTACAAAATCATGTTGGAGGGGAATTTATGGAAATTGTTTTTGGAGCCAAATTCTTAAAGGAAAATATTTAAAGGATGTAGATTTGATCTCTTGGATGAGAAAAGGAAATTTGATGTACCCAACAATCTCAAACTTCTGGAAAAAAATTTATGAATTCAATACATCTCATAAATCAGTGGTTGGCATGGAATATTGGGAACGGTAAACAGGTCATGCTTGACAGGGACAACACTTGTTTCAAGCTCTCGGAATCCCCTATGCAGAATCTCGATATAATTGGTATTTTTTCCTTAGCACAAGTTGTTGTAAATAATATATCCGAAAATTCTTAGCATTGGATAAATTCCAACCAAGTAAACTTATCCAGAGACCTGTCATTGGAATGGGGAAATTTCACTACAAGTTTGAATAGTAATGGAATCACCCTTAATCAATCAAACGATCAACTTGTGTGGTATTGGAATAGGGCACCCGAAATTGATACAACAGATTCAACTTATCAATGTATTGCTTCTACTTCACATTCTAGGGACCTCAAATGGTGGTTTAATCCAATCTGGAAAATTAGCATTCCAAGCAAAGTCATTTGTTTCATGTGGTTAAGTTTAAAAGACCGCATACTAATTGGTGAAAATTACAAGAAAAGGGGAGGCATAGGCCCTTTTCTATGTTCCTTATGTCTACAAGATGATGGGACAACATAACATTTATTAATCCAATGTGAAGTTACAAAAAATATTTGGAAAGAAATCTTAAAAGAATTAAATTTCCCTAATATATGGAGGCATACTACCATAGAAAAAAACTTATTTCATTGGTTTATAAAATATCCAGATACGAAATACATCCCATTCCTGGTTAGCGGGAGAATTTGGAAATTCAGAAATAAAGTGCTATTTGAAAATTGGAAAAGAGAGGATGACAGAACCATCTCTAGCATACTACTTGACATCCATGATTACAAAAACAAAGATAAAGGGGAAAAAATAGATTATCTACTAAATCTAATATTTTTTGATGAGATTCCAATTGTTTTTTTTTATGGAGTAGCAATTAATGACATTTTTGGAGCTGGCATTTTCATAAAAATAAATGCATGCCATGTTTATAAGGCATACTTTGCAAGAGGGAAGGGAAAAAGAATGAAGGTTGAAATCTTAGGACTGTGGGGCTTACTTTTTTTTGCACAGAAATTATCCATAAGGAAAATGATAGCAATGGGTGACTCCAAAGTCACTATCGACTGGATTAATGAAATCTCAAATCTGAATCTGTTATATCTTCAATGTTGGAAAGAAAAAATTCAAATCCTTAAGACTATTTTTGAAGGAATACAGTTCATGCACATCCATAGAGAATTCAATTCAGAAGCTGACAAACTCTCCAAGAATGTTGTGGACAACACACTAGGATGTTTTTATTATGAATAATTCTAAAAAAGGATGTCATAAACTCAAGAAACTTCATGATTTTCTAATGAAGTTATACAATGAAGATATACAGTACCCTCAATTTACAAAGGAATATTACTTTTTCAATGTATGCCCAATATGAATATGTTTTGTAATACTATATAAAAAAATGTCAATAGAATATATATAGTACTAGCACAGTTTTTGTTGAAAAAAAATAATATTAGGAGAAGTTTGAAAAATATCCAGATCATACAGATCCTTTTTGTAAAGTGAAAATACACTTAATTCTAATATAATAAGAGTGTATATGTTTTTTTTTGTGTGAAAAAACATCTATTACTTTTTTAATCTTGTAAAAATTTGGTTCGAACTTCACCGCAAGAGATAATATGGGTTGGACATTTATTATTTTTTATTCTTGCATGTTGATTTTTATATTGTAACATCCTCAAATATAAAGTATTTATTTAATAATTTTCAAATATTAAGTATTTTATTTAATAATTTTTATTTATGGAAATTAGTAATTGTGTTTATTAAAACAATTTAATGTTAATATTTGAATGATTTTAAAATATTTTAATTTGTTAACTCTCCTCTTTTGATGGAAAAATGTAAAAGACAATTTTTTAAAAATATAATAAATGCATGAAAAAAAATTAAACAATCATGTTTAAAAGAGATGACTATGATTTTATGAGTGGGGAATATGATTGAACTAACTCAGAGTATGACTAGACAAGTGTAATAGCTTCAAGGAAAAGACCTAGAAAATGAAAAAGTTGTAAATAAAATATATGTGGAAGGAAGAAAGTTGCTTAGTATGTTATATGTTATCTATGTAGATATTTATAAAATAGTTTTAAAATATTATAATAGATTTATTTTCATAGTCAATCCCAGAAAAAAAGAGGTTCACATACACCAATTTCTTATAGAATAAATTTATATAGAAAAAATAAAAGTAAAGTAAAGTAAAAACATAATGATCTATTTTTATTATATTTTACAAGTTAAATATAAATGCAAAGCAACCTAAAATTTTTTTTAAAAAAATTACATTAAAATATTTTTATAAAGATAAAAAATCCCCCCACCACACACACACATATATATATATATATATATATTGAATGAATAACAATAGCCTTGAAGGGTAGAGAGGGATCAAATCTTTAGAGTTGTAAACATTTTTTAGAATGCAAATCTTGAAAAAAAGTTAAAGATTTAGAGATTGAATCCCTTTAGAAATTTAATAGACTTAGAGTTCAATGGATATCTACTAGTAAATTAATACAATGATAATTTACATATTTAGAGATTGAATCCCTTTAGAAATTTAATAGACCTAGAGTTCAATGGATATCTACTAGTAAATTAATACAATGATAATTGTAATTTTGCAACAAATTTGTGAAATAAAATACACTAAAAAACGTTTTTACTATAAAAATGATAAATAATATAAATAATTATTTATTTATAAAAAAAACAATTTTATAATCACAAAAAAAATTAATAAAAAAAAACTTTATCCCAATGATTCCACCTAAAATACATTATCAATACGAAATCTTATCTTATTTCATAAAATCAAATACAAAGAAAACCAAAACATCATCCATTATTATATGTAGTAGATAAATAAATACGAAATCTTATCTTATTTCATAAAATCAAATACAAAGAAAACCAAAACATCATCCATTATTATATGTAGTAGATAAATAGATAGGATGACTATACCTATGGATTAAGTATTCCTTAAGGGAAGACGATCGTTGTGGTGGGGGATAACCACGACCATTTATGGTACACTATCACGGGCCAACCATGGGCATCTATGGTACACTATCAGGGGACGAAAGGTGGCACGGATCCTCTCGGTTTCATTGGTTTCATTTCATTGCATATAGAATATGGGCTATCCATGTGTTGTTGCTCCACATGTAGGTTCGTAGAGTGCTCCACATGTAGGATGGGGATCGAAAACTGTTATTCGATCAATCTCTAGCTACCAAGAGCTTGTGAATATTTCTTTTTAATGAAGGATTATGGGGTCAGATAATTAGGTGTAAATATTTATTTGACTTTAGTGTGGAGCATTGAATTAGGGTTGAGTACAAGTCCCATAGGGAATTAGGGTCATGTTCTCTTTCTCAATTTGGTAATCTGGTTACGTTTGGAGAGGATAGTTTGGTAGATGTAGGTGAGAGTTAAGTTATCTTTCATAACTTGAGATCTCATTTGAGAGATTATGGATAGATATTTTTGATAGATGTTTGGATCCAAAATACAATGAGGGGACGAAGGCAGTATTGGATTTCGATGGAGGAGCTTGATCTGTAGGGTGACATGTTCATAGAATGGATCAATTATACTTTCCTTCTAGTGCATAATGTAGTGAGATAAGGATGATGCATTAGAATGGAATTGGAATAAGGTAAATAGTGTTATTATGGGAAAATTGTTATATGAGATGTTATCTCATGAATTGTTAGGTGGTGAAATGAAATGGTGGTGGACGTTTTGGGGAAATGGAAGATCTCTTTGAAAAACTACATTTTTTTTGTGGCTAGCAATGATAAATAGGATATTGATGTGGAAAAAATCTAGAAGAGATGTTGGTAGGGACCAAACAGGTTGTGCTATGTAGAACATGGACCAAAAAACTGTGTGCTATGCATAACAAAGGAAGAATCGGTGGATCATTGTTTGTGAAATGTTCTTTTGCAAAGTTGTTTTGGAAAGTGGTATTTGAGTTTTTAAATGTTATTGATGGTGTTTGGAAATTGAACTCTCTAGATAAATGTATGAGTTAGTGTTTAAAATATCATCGCATTAAATATTTTATTGACCTTCCTAACTACGTGTTATGGGAAATTTGGCTCTAGTGAAATCAAACTTTATTAAAAAACAAGTCTAATAGTTTGGAGTTCATGGCTCACAAAATTAGAGTTCATTTCGGGAAAATTAAGAGATATTTGGTATCTCCAAGTGGTAGGGGACGTGAACGTTGTGGCATATATATTTCTAGGTGGAAAAAGATCAGCTAGGAAACCTTATTCTAATTCCTTGGAAACGTAGGATTAGGAAGATGCACTGATTTGTGTTACTGATTCCTAAGCATACAGAAGGTGTTATTGATTTAGATGAAGGGATAATGGTATGCACAAAATCTCAGAGTGGAGTAGCTCTTCCGGAGCTTCAAAACAATTATATTAATCATAATTTCTTTCGTTCGAGTTTTGAGGTCAATTATGTCCTCTGTTTTTTGAAGATATTTTTAAATATTTATTTTATTTTATTTTGGTTTATATGGTGAGATCGTGTGAACAAGTTCTTTTGGTTGATAATTAAAATATTTTTCAAATGTGAAATGGAAATGGTTATAAATATTACAAGAAATTTAAAATAAATAGTTATAAATTAAAAAAATTGCAAAGGAATTAAAATTTTATAAAGGGTTAGACATTGTGTGGGTTTTTTTAAATATTGTGTGGTTGCTGAAATTTTTAAAAGGTAAAGAGATTATGTTTTCCTAAAAAAACAACACTTAAAAAATATTTAAAAGTACGAGATAAGATAGTTGTAAAGACTATCCAAAGAGATCTAACTATTTTCACTCACGCTCAACCACGAGAAATGGTGAAAAATCACATACATAAACCATGTTTTACTTCAAATAAAATTCAACAACTCTTCCCTAGATATCCACCCAATTGTTTAGCTCTTCTTTTTAAATTTTCTCTTTAAACCACTGTTTCCCTAACATTTTTATGAAATGCCATATTATGAAGACACAATTACCATTACGAGAGCCAATTGTGTATTTTTTTTTTAGCAACTAGATAATTCATTGTTTCTCTGTAAAGTAGGATCTTTCCATCTACAAAATATATTCTCCTCAGCGCAAGCTATTTTATAGCTCCACGTTTTCAGGGGAGTATTAACGGCCAAGTACCTTGTATTATACGGGAAACAGTTATTAGTGGATCAAACGTTATTTGATAATCAAATTTTGCGGTTTGACATTGTA
>ML853870.1:0-11197 GCA_009831015.1 Picea engelmannii
TTTTTTTTTTCTCATATCCCTCTGATCCAACTCCTACATGACCCAATTCTATTTCCAGTCATGTTTTTTGAGTAACCTTGGACAGTTAACACCAAATTCCTTCTTGAGGTACTTGATTTATCCTATCCTTAACTGATCATATCAGTACTTGGATTTACTGGTTGTCTATTACTTTCCCTTGTCTTGACCAATCTAATTTCAACCTACCTTGCACAATCCAATTCTATCATATCATAAATAATGCCCTTCATACCATGCTTCCACTGCGCACTCTGATAACCATAAGGGAAGCATTACTCTAATTTCATAGTTAATCCATGGATATGATGCACTTCTTCTCCAATATGCAATAAGCCTCTTTCTTTATATGACTATTGTCATTCAGGTAGTCAATTTATTTTATAATAGATTTGACTCCAATGTATTGCTTAATCTGTATATTGGTTTCTTTGGGAGTGAATGCACTTTCACTAATTCATTCACTACATGATCTATTCCTCTATCCAGATTCCATTGAATACTTGACTAACATGAGAGGACTTCCTGTAGTTGCCTCCCAAGATTTTATGGTTGCACTCAGATTCATACCTTGACATTTTGTGGTCTTGGTTTTGGATCATCTTATCAAATATTTTGTCATAGCACCCTTTCCCTGAGTACCTCAGCTTATTTTTAATTAAACTTCAACCTTCTCACCTATTAAGAACTCAAAGTTTTTAACTCTGCAAAATATTTTTAGATAAGACCCAAGTCTTGAGAATTTAGCAAGAACTACATCATCGTGAAAGCTTGATAGTTTGGAGGACTGGGAAAACCATTGTGGTTTTTAAGATAGTCGTGTGGCACCTCCGGAGATACATCGGGGCAAAAGGCGGGTTTCCAAAACCACTTTCGCCAAAGTCCTGATGTCACGTGTTTCAATATGTCAAATCCACCACTCGTGGGACGAGCGAAGGCTAGTCAGATCACCCCATTTCACTCGTTCAGTACTTCACAGTCGTATTATGTCAGGTGAACGCCGCCATGTAACGAACTCAAAAGCTAATCATTTAAAATGGATTAGCCGAGCATGGAAAACCAATGCACTTGTATGTAAGTCTATCTGTGATTCATGATTGGGACTCTATAACTACCAATTCTCAAGTATGGATGCATCATCTTATCCATAAAGGGTGTACTCTCCAAATTTGCTCGACCTTCTGATCTCTGTAAAATCATTTCGGTGTCCACAAAATTGAGGTACATGGAAAAATCTATATCCAGTGAGACTGGTTATTCAGACAACATGGTATATTTACCTACGGGTAAGGAGGATAGGGTAATTTCTCATATAATAGCGACTAAATTCCACACAGAACCTGCTACAGACTTGAAATTGGAAGTTAGATTGAATCCCATTATGAGGGATCTAGTCATCAACAGGCGAGCTATTAAGAAGGGACAAAGCAAGCGATAGAAGAAAGAAACCACAGCTAAAAGTGTTGGAGAGGATCAAACGGTCTGGTTAGATACTCTAAAGGAGGAGATCGCTAAGCTAAAATGAGTCCTCAAATCAAATTAAGTACATTTCAGCAAATTTTGGATAGCTAGTAGTAGAGGAAAGGGGCCCCAGAGATGATAGACTTGTTCTTAAACAGTCCCTTTAAAATGGGTAACTGTTATTTTAAATCATTCCCTTTTTGTAACTTATCTCTATTTTTAGAAATATGTGGAAGTCCGAGTGTTTCAAATTTTACAAATAATTCCTCTATATATATTATCTCGAGGAAGAAAAAAGGGGGAAAGGAACCTGCCCTCTATGTAGGAAGATTTTTTTGTAATTTTGGAATTAAAATGACTATATAAATGAAGAAGTAGATTTTGGACTGTTTATGAAAAGATTCTGACTATTGGTGCTATGAGTCTTGTTTTCTTTCATAGTATGTGATTCTTGTAAGCTTATATTTCACTTTCATCTGTCTGAATCGGAGCAATATAAAACCCAGAATTCATCTTTGAGATGCTCTCAGCTTGGCAATTTAGACTATATTTATTTCTTCTCAAACCAACTTTGAATTCATTTTAAATAATGCTCTGATGTGGTTGTGTGTTTCTTTTTCTTCTAATACCATGCAAATTTTCTATTAAACTCAAACTCATCACCTTAATTAGCCTTCTCCACTTGATAGTTCAATGTTTCGACAATGCATTGTTCATTCCAGACTCCATAGCCCAAATGTCACCTTCATTCCTCCAATCATTCAACAACAAACCCCAAAACAAACCAAATCTATCCAATGTTTTATATAGATATACCCAGTGACACGAGAGAGCCCTCAAAAATGCGTTGCAACAAGATGACGTTCAAACAATATAAAATGTTGTAGAAATCTACTGATTTCCGTTGTTGTTTGCCTTCCAGATGACTTCGGGCGCACAAAAATTCAACATGTACACCCATATTTATCGTGCACAACACCACCACAAAGTAAATCGTGATTTCGCACACCTATAACCACTATGCATTTCTTCTTCGTCATGCCAATAACTTGCGTGCACTAATTTTGCGTTGTGTGCCAATATCCACTGTACACAGTTTTGGTTCTTGCACTAATACCTGTTGCACACAGTTCTTTGTATCGTGCACTGATATTCCACATGCATTTCGCTCTATGCATTGCACCATGCCAAATTTCAATATGCACCCACAGCGCACAATAATATGTGTGCACCATTGATTACAGTGTCGCGAGGAAACTTATACTCATACTGTACACGCACCAACCAAATCCTCTGTGTTATGCCAATACTGCATACACTATGCGCACCATTATTATGTGTGTGTACACCACGCGCACCTTCTTATGTGTGTGCACTCCGCGCAATGCTAAATTTAGTGTGCACCCGCACACCAATATTTTTCTACACAGCGCCAAAACTTTTCGCACGCACCCTGACACCATATTTTTCCGAGAGGCGCCAAAATTTTATGTGCGCATCAGCACGCCAATACCTTGTCGTGCAGTGCCGAATTTTACCTATCCCAATCTTTTCACTACATCACATGAATTTTTGGTGTGCCCAACTGTGCAAATTCACCTTTATCCGCATCGATTCCTCGTGAATTCCACTACAAAAATTGGGGCTTTTCCCAATTCACCATAGACATTATATAACTATTAAATTCATTCAATTTCACCCTGATAATACCAGCTCAACCTCTATAACAACATATCGCTGTGGGTTGACATTTCTGGGACGAATTTTTCCCAAACTCAATTCACGAATTGGGAATTTTAATTATAAAACTTGCTCCAACTGTCATGGATTCACTGTAACTTCAAATTCGACCAATTCCAGGTCTGAATTTGCTAGAACAGATATTAAATCAGTAATATCTCATCACTTGGCTGAATTTCTCCATTTTCTCATGAATTCAACCACAAAAATTGGGGTTTTTCCCCATTTCCACTAGTTGCTATTACTTTTTACCATGGACGTTCTATAAACTGAAATTTGGCCACTTCGAAATAAATCTTCTATGACATTTTTCTTCGACTCAATTTTCTTGGCCCATCCAGGCTCAGTGCTGAAAACTAAAGCTCTGATACCAATTTGTCACATCCCCGACCACCAACAGGTCGGTCCATGCCACTACTCGAATGATTTACTTAGCTCTGAAACCCTTTTGTAACGTCACCAACCATCCATGTCGAGCCACGCTATGCCAAAGAACACATATGTTCTCTGTGCGGAACATATTGTAACATACACAGCTTCTATTATGAGCTATGTCACATAAAATTTTCTAACTGTGTGTATTTAAAACATACAAACACAACACTCTTGCAGAAGCCCTATATATAAAACGTAAACATACAAACATATTTGTAAATGAACGAATCCATACTAAAATAATAGTAAACGCATACATACATCATATACAGGAAATACCCATAAAAATAACCATAGTTATAATCACACATATGATAACCCATAAAAATATGCACATAAATAACAATGCAGCATGCAAATTTATCACACAATTGGCACTTATCTTGGTAATAATGTCACCAACTGCGTGCAAACCTTCCACGAACCTCCCATCCTTAGACCACACTGTTCATCACTCTCAACATTGAGTCAACTTCGAGCTGGGACTAAACTCCGCCCGAGTAAGGGTTCCTAACTAGGCTAACAGCTCATGGAAAACAGGAAAGACTCTATCACAGGTGCCTACTCAAACTAACATCCTATAGTCTCTCATTCCCCACATGCCTGTCCCACCCAAGGAAGTGTGCCCCTTCTCTGCTCAACAGTCCCTCGACTGCCCCACTTCCCTTCCAGGGCTTCAACAATAGGCCGGACAGGAAGTCTAAGAGCCCTGTAGATGCAGTTCAACACCTTTAGGAAGTCAATTCCCAGCAATTCTCTCACCTAGAGAATTTCTCATGGGCCTGACAACCCACCTCTTCAATATCCCATGGGTCTAATAACCTGCTTCTTCAGTCCCGCTCCCTAGCTAACCAGCTACACCAACACAAAATGGCCATGGATACAGGTTTAGATATAGTGAAATGAATGTCTAAGGATAACTAACTGCGTGAGTGAAAAATGGTCATGGAATCATGGTTGAATCATGGAAGGAATCATGGAAAAGATGATCGTCAGAATGATGGGAGGAGTTGTGAAAATGAACTAGGTCTCAACAATATGTATGCATGTCCCCAACTTGACACTTGTCATGTTGGGAGCTACTTTGGTCCACTTGTCCCCAACTTTAGAACTTAGGATAAAATAATTATCCATACTTTATGATTAAAGAAATATTAACATAATATTCCTTTTTGGCTTAAGTTCTCTGGCTTAGCCCTTTTCCTTAACTTTTAGGCCCCACCCTTTCCCTAACCAGTGAATTTTAGTCCTCCATCTCTTTTATCATGGTCGGTCTGTGCACAACGATGTATTTTATATTAAATATGAGACATGTACAAAAATAGGCACACTGGCCTTTAATATCTAGGCTCTCCGGCCTAATCAAAACATAAGAATCCTAGCTTATAATAACTGTCTCACCTGCCTATAAAACATATCATATACAGAAAAGTCTCCATGGCCTCAACATCATGCGCACTTAAGATGCTACACGTGGTATCCTAGAATGTGCTCATTTCATCATTTTTACTGTGCAGTACCTGCATGCACTATGCCATGAAAGATGCATGTCAAAATATATCAAACAACTCACCAACTTAAGTACATTATTACATTTACAATTGGGGTTCTACCTGGGGATATTACAGGAGGTGGGGGAGGAGGCAGACACCCGCTCTCGTAACAGCCGAGATGGGATTATGAGGACTCCTGAAAGAGGTAGCACTAGTTGCTTCCATCGTCACTCCTCTAACAAATTGACGTTTAGGTGAAGTTACCTCGGGAGGGACTATCTGAATAAGAAGTGGTGTTTATAAGTCAGTGATCGGAGGGTTTGCGGGCCTGAAGCCTTCAACTTCGGGGTCAGAAACGATGGACTCCTCCGATGCAAGAAATTCTTCTCTAGGATTTGGCTCAGGTATAGTTTCATGTGGCCTGGTCACTTCAAATGAACCCTCTTTATCCATCCTACGCCTCAGTGGTGGCAGAGGTGGATCGAAAGTAATCGGCGATAGGCCCTGAAGCCTACGTGAACGACTGATCAATTGATCTTCCACCTTGTGAAATGATCAACCGACACTCTAATGTTAAGCTAGTGTGAAACACAAAGCACACATTAAAAAGTTCCTAATGACAAATCGAGAAAACAACTAACTGGCAGGAAGAATAGTTACGTCAATCAACACTAGAGCAATTTATCGGTGCAAGTGTAACTCAAACACCAAAAAAACATCTGGGTATACTCTACAAAGTGAAATTTGACATCTTCCCTAAGTATCATGATGTACCCCCGCAGTCACCTGTGTAAGTGCCTAAAACAGGCAACTAGGTTTATATCTCGCAATTAGTCACCAGGTGGGTACAGTCGATAGTCAGGTTGATTGTAATGAGCAGGATAACAAAGTTTGAAGCCTTTCAAGGGTATCGAAGGAAAATGGTCTGGAAGACAACTGAGGATCTTGAATGGATTCAAGGTCCACGAGCCTCTGTAGTCAAATGAGATCAGTGTAAATCCCAAGAATGACCCTCAATATATGATCCCCACTATGTTCAGTTTGGCTTTCGAGGGGTTATCTCCTCTACCTTTCCTCATGTGACCCCGTGTTTATCCCCTGTGTTAGAGGGGGTCTCAACTGAATCTTATGAAACTAGACTCTGACATTCCCTATCACATACTCTTATTTTCATTTAAGCGGCCCTGAAGAGTTTCCTATCCACACCTATTTCAAGGCCCCAAAGCCTAGACTACTTGGTGAGCCCTACAAACAAAATTCTATTTGATTTTAAGTGTTAATCATTGATTTTAAGTGGCTTGATTTACTCAAAAGGGTACGGATGTGCATATTATGGTGTTTTCAAGAGACGAAAGAGAAGAAATAAAATCTTTAGAATGTTCATGAAAAAAGAAAACTAGGTTCTACAACTAAAAAAATGGCTTTTAATCTTTGTAAATGCAAACCTTTCGAAGTATAGTCCAAGATCCTAAAATACAAAAATTTTCCTAGAATGCGCTCTTCGTTTTACAATGCAAATGAAAAACTACTAAACTTTCATGGAAATAGTGTAGAAAGAACTTTGGAAATTGAACTCTTTTCTTTTGTAATAAACAACTTATGCTACAACTACAAAACAAAAATGCATAACTAAATGCAACTATAAATTTTTTTATTTTTTGAATGCTTAGAAAATAAAATCACAAGTAAATTATATTTTTTTGTTTTTCAAAGGACAAACTAGGTAAAGAGAAAATAAACCCAATACTAACACAGACCCTAAGCCACTGCTTGAATGCAGGGATTCACTGGAATCCACAAAAGGATATAATGCTTATAAGTTCACCCTAAACCTTAAAAGAAAACAAAAGAAATAAAGAAACAACAAGGGTTCTTTACAAACTACAAGATAAACTGAATCTTTAAACCAACCAAACACAACCAACTAAAAATCGATTGGATTGACAAAGTTAAGATTGAGTCTTTGATCATTCAATGTATTGGGAAATAAAAAGATCGGTTCCCAAGTAAGGTTTTGAAAAACAATATCAGAAAAATATTTAAATAACCATGTTATCCAGAATTGTCAAAACATGCATCTAGACAGTGTGAATGAATGTCTCTTGTTGTTGTGTATGAGAGGAAACTTGAGTGAACAGAGCCACAAGATAATATATGAAAATACTCCTTGAAAACTAATTGAACATAGCATAAGACATGTGCAGCAAGTGCCCAGAAATTAAAACTGAAAGTGCTAACGAAAAATAACTCAAATGAAATAAAAATCAGCTAAGCTCTTTATGCAAAAAAACATTTATGAAGAAATTCATGCCGGTTGAAAGTGATCAAAGAGAAGAGTGAATGTGAAAGAAATTATTTGAACAACTCCAAACCCAAAATAATCATTCAAATAAATGTAAGGAAGTGGAGTGGTTTCAATATCAAATGGGTAGAATTAGTCACTTATATTTTCATTTACTGTGTGTGGGACAACAAGCCCAAAACTCATAAGAATCTCAATCAAGCAATTTTTTCCAGATTGGACTTATGTGGATATGAGTATGGGACAAATCTGAGTGTCCACTTTCATTACAAGAGGGAATGAATAGTATGCTAGTTTAAAACATCCCACTTGCAAGATGCCACGGTGAGTGAGAAATGATATGCATAAAATCAATGATCTAAAAATTTCCCAACACATGGAAAAAATTTGAGAATAAGATGAAGTAAAATTTTCCCCATATCAAAATTAAATTAAAAAATACAATCAAAGGAAAATTCGTGTGCAATCCTTCTATTTATTTCCACCCCTACTAAGAAACTCATTTATTGATCAGCCAAAAGTAATGAAAAGATAATGCAAACAGAAAACTAATTAAAAACTAGAAAGAAAAGCAGGGATGATTTTAGGGGCTAAATTTCGCTCATGGGCAAATTTTCCATGGTTTTTCCAAAAACGAGATTCGCTATTTTAAAAATGACTCGCCCAAATTCTATAGGATAAAATTATTTTACCTTAAAAATCGCCAAAACTTTATAAAAACTATATAAAATCCTTAGAAACTTGAATATTTTTACAAAAATATCGCCAATCATTTAGAGTTGGCATATGAAGGATTAGTAAGATTCGCCAAGGTTTCTACATTTTAAAATAAATTTCCATCCTTAAAATCATCCTTGAAGAAAAGCTAAAATATGCAAAGGAGATATACTAGCCTATTCTATCCTACTCCTATCCTATGTTGCAATGGTTGAAAAATGAACTATGTAAAATCATAATGTCAATGTATCCAACCAAGTAATCCTAATCCTACAAGCATATGTTTAGGAAAAAATATTAGTAACAACACTTGGAATAAAAACAAATTAAAAGTGCAAAGAATTAAAGCATCAATAACTTTATTCATCATACTAAAAATGTCATATTGATAATTCATGGGAAATCTATCCAAGTAAGATCTCTCCAACCATGCTTCAATTCTATCGTAAAATGTATCATGACTATCATAGAGTCGATGGAGGGAGTTCAAAGGAAAGTAGCTTACCAAATGAGAATCGTGCATAGAATATGTGTAAAGTGTGCTCGGTGAGAGAATATTCATGCTAATAAATTTGTTTATCCCTGAAGACAAACTAAAAGAATGAGGGATTGACATAACCATTGGTGTAAATCGAAGTGCCTCGTTATCTTGAAAATCCTCCCTAGAATCACACTTCAAGTAACCATTAAATTGAGACAAATTGGTGGAAACAAAAGATCTACATAGACAAGCATCCACCATGGTATGAGAGGTAATTTTAAGACACTGGAAAGATCCACTAGTAACAACAATATCCAGTAAAGGGCTACTTCTATTGATAAAAAATTAAGATGAAGAAAAAGAAGACATGGTCTGATATACATCTACTACAACATTCTATTTCTCCCATGAAAAGACTGATAAGGCATAGAATTAATAAGTTCATGGTAAGATACCTTATCCTCTCTATCTTCCATATGCCTATCACCACCATCAAGTACTTTAAAAGGGGTCAAACCCATTGAGTTTATTTGAATCAGATGGTGGGTGGTTTCCTGCAAAGTCAAACCATTAAAGAGATCAGGATACAAATAATAATAAGTGGAAGAATTAAGATAATTAAAAGCCTCTCTACAGAGGGAAAAATATGGGAATTGAGTCTACAGAGGGAAAGGGAAGGCCACCAAAGCATGATGCATAGAGTGTGGAAAAATTTTCTATAACAGATGCCCCCTAATGTGTGAGTTCAGAGGAGCAATCATGATGGCCAAAATACATTATAATTCCCAGAAGTAGAGTAGTGAGGACCCAACTGGAGGAACCAGTCACCTATTAGAATATTACAATACACATTGACTCTATACACATGGCTTCCAACCTGAAGTATACTGCAGATCCATGTGAATATATATAAGGTAATTCTTGTGGCCATGAATATGCAATACAAAGTAGGTATATGTCATAGGAAGTCATAGTCAAGAACAAGACATAGTGGATCTTGGTCTCAAAATCAATTGAATGCATTTGTATACAATGAAGTACAATTTGATCCTCCATGATAACTGAAGTCATATAGGTACTAGTACGTTGAAAGACAACAAAAAGTATGAGGTACTGCTACAATAAATAGAAGGTATTCTACACTAACCTTTGATGGTCCAAGTCTACATCGCATGAATAAAGGAGTTGAATTCAAATACGATGAGACTTCGTTTGATTCCCTATCATTGAGGTATACCGTTAACAAAAAAAAGACAACCCATCGATGATGAAAGTAGGCTTCAAGGAACTGAGTACATTCAACAAGTGTAAACAAATGTGTTGAGGTCAAACATTTGAGGAATCCATCGAGCATGAGACATTGATGTATTCCCAATTTTCGATGGCGAGAGTACCTGCCACTAATGACTGCAAGCCTCTAGGTACTCTTAAGACTCTAGATCTCGATTCCAGAATAGATGAATTGAAGTCAATGGAAGGAGATTTGTTGAAAGGAGATCATTAAGGTATCTCTCTGTTGGAGTCGGAAGTCACTCCTGGATTTCTTGCAGGAGCAGAGCTCGAGGCCCATCAATTTAATGTCATGATTTATTTAAAGGGGTGATCAAATGGAGAAAGACTCAGAATAATATCGTCTCAACTCAGAAACTAGGCCAAGCATGCATGAACGAGTGAGGTCTTGATAAACTTCAAACAGTGAGTTGCAATAAAGGGTGAGTAGGTGGAAGACTTTCATGAGAAGAGTGCAAAGGTCTGTCATAAACATCCGGTTTGTAACAGACTGAAGAAGAAATCATCTGAACACAAAATCCTTTTATATTCAAACACAGAAAACCCGAGAATACAATAATGTCACAACAAATCCTTTATCATAACAAAACTGCAACGATCCACACGAATCCTTCGACTGTGAACTCTCTAGCATGAGATGAAACAAAGATGAAAAAGGAAAACTATTTGTCATAAACCAAGAATTCTCAAACACAGAGGCATAACCAGAAAACCAAAATGTTTGTTGAAACTTTACAGTTGGGAGCTTAGCTCTACCATCGATAGATACAAAAATGGCGAAAATGCCTTCATATACTCAGAAAAACAACAGCAGCAGAACCAAGACACTGCATTGAAAGCTTTGCATCTGCATGGCTTCTGACAGTCAACATATGAAAGATCGTGCAACTTATGTCAGACGCAATCCAACTCCTGACAGCTCCAGTGGCGAATCGATGTGCTTTTAATTCATTGCCGGGATTTCCCATTATGGCGGAGGCGATGTCTAACCACCACCAACCTCTTCAATAACTGCTTCACCGAGATCGAGGATGACCCGGCCAACTCGACACTTCTGCAACGTGGAGGGCCTCCCGCGCTGTTAAGAAAAAAACATCAATATAGCATGGAAAAACCTCAGGAAAAGTACTCAACGCCTTGAAACTGAGATAATTTCAGATAATAAGCCTCTTCGAGGGGGCAACCTCCTTTTACCCCACTTAAAATTTTCAAGTACAAGATGATTCAAAATGAAAATGTCTCCTTGGTATATATAGGAGA
>ML853870.1:17489-37536 GCA_009831015.1 Picea engelmannii
TGTGCCCCGGATTCCAGACCCCCCCCCTCCGCTTAAAGGTAGAAAGGCGGGGGGGTCCGGAATCCCATATAGGTCGTTGATTTGAGCGCGTGGATGCACGCCGTCCAGATCCGTTCACTGTTTACCATGGACACATTTACATTCAAAACTTAGGATAAGTGGGTTTTAACCCATTCTTTTGCATTCTAACCCCCTTACAATAAATATCGTTAACATTTGGCTCCATGGGGGATAGAGTCGTCCCTGTGATGCTCTAAGAACTCTTTTACAGATTCATTGCCTTTGTTGTTGGGATATGGAGTCATTTATTAGTCCGAAAAACAAAACAGAAACAATATTTACAAAACAAAACAAAAAGAGACGACTATGGCTCATAAGAAACATTTTTTTAAGAAATGCCCATTTACTGGGCTGTTGAAAACTTCTTTGCCTTCCAGATCCTGCAACCTGTAAGTGTTATTTGAAAATACTTCAAGAATATTGAAAGGCCCAAACCAGAGGGCATCAAATTTTCCATGCTTGCCCCTATCCTGCCTGGGTGCATCCCACTTGACTACCAGGTCACCCTGCTTGAACTCTTTCTTTCTGTTCTTCCTGTCAAAAGCCTGCTTGATCTTCTGCTGATGATTATAGGCTCTGTCCAAGACCTGTTCTCTGATATGCTGCACTTCCACCATCTGATGAATCCTTCTGAGAACATGGTTAGGTTCTTCTTCAAAGTCTTGGAGGAAATTTGCCACAGGTAAGTTGAGCTGAGTGGGGAAAACGACCTCTATTCCATAAACCAATTGGAAAGGTGAGAGGCCCAAGGATTTCTTGGTTGTCACCCGATCAGCCCAAAGAGAAAATTTGAGCTTTGAATCCCAGGCCCTTTTATTGTCCTCAAGTAGCTTCTTGATAAGCTTGATTAGGTTTTTATTGGAGGACTCTGCCAGTCCGTTCCCTTGAGGATAATAGGGGGTAGAATGAATCAATGAAACCTCGAACTATTCACAGAACTTGACCAGAGGCTCAGACCGAAAGGGAGAGGCATTATCAGTGACAATTTTGCTGGGGCAACTGAATCTGGATATAATATCTTCCAGGAAGATGATAATTACTTTGTGAGAAGTACTTCTAGTAAGGACAGCTTCTATCCATTTGGTGAAGTAATCAGTTGCAGTCAGAATCCACCTGTGTTGGCCACTTGAGGGAGGATGAATCTCTCCAATGAAATCCAATCCCCACTGCTGAAAGCGTGCTAAGACTACTACTAGCTTTAATGGCAGAGATTTGAGTTGCTGCTTTCCTGAAAACTTTTGGCACTTGATGCAAACTCTGATTTCTCTGCAGACATCAGGGAATAAAGTGGGCCAGTAATACCTAGCTCGGAGGATCTTGTGAGCTGTAGTCTTCCAAAAATGATGACCTCCACAGAGACCGCTATGGAAGTCGAATATAACCTTCTGGGCCTATTGTGGGTCCAAACATCTCAGTAATACCCCCTGGGGGTCCTTCTAGTACAAAGTTTGGTCAATGAGGCAATATATGACCACTTTGAGCTTTAAAGCTCTGGCCTTGCTTTTTTCCATCCCATCGGGAGGCCTCAACTCTTGCAAGAAATACAATATATCCTTGTACCAGGTGCATGCTGCTAGTGGTACAGTGCTTTGGGAACTCTCGTTGGATGACTCAGCTCGCTCGTTGATGAAATTGATTCCCAAGGCTCTGCAATTGGATTCAGCCAGTAACTTGGCCAAACCCTGCCCCTTTACTAGCTTGGTGGGCTTAATCTCCAGATCAAATTCTAGGATCTTGGTGATCCATTTACCTCTCCTCCCATCTATGTCAGGCTGTATAAGAATGTCCTTCACAGAGGTTGAAGGGACATACGCAGTGATTTTTGAATGCAATACATAGACTCTGAAAGCTTTGAGAGATTTCACCAAGGCATAATCCTGCTTCTCCATGATCTCATATCAGAGTTCTGCATATCTCAGTGCCTTGCTAAAGAAAGCAATAGGTTGTTCTTGCCCATTATCATTTTTCTGCAACAAAACTGTCGCTACTGTATCACAGGAAGAAAAGGAAAATATCAGAAAGTCTTTGGAATAATCGGGACTGATTAGCACAGGTGCTTCAGTCAACGTCTTCTTTATTTGGACAAAAGACTCTCTGGGTTCAGAAGTCCATTTTACTTCATGGCCCTTCCTGAGCATGGCCATGATGTGTTTTACCAATTCGGCGAAATTTGAGATGAATCTCCTCAGAAAATTAATCCTCCCCAAAAAGGCCTGAACTTCCTTCTTAGATCTAGGAAGTGGTAGGGTCTGAAGTGCTTCTACCCTGTCAGGATCAATCCTCACCCCTTTTGCTGATACTATATGGCCTAATAGTTTTCCCTCCTGCATAGCAAACAATGACTTCTTGGGATTCAGGGAGAGGCCAAACCTGCGACATTTCAAAAAAACTCTCCTCAAATGGTAGTGGTGCTCTTTATCGGTCTTGGAAAAGACTATGATGTCATCCAGATATATCACCACAAATTGGTCCTTCTCCTCGATGAAGGCTATGTCCATGGCCCGCTGAAATGTTGCACCTGCATTCATCAGTCCGAAAGGCATCTTGGCATACATGAATGCGCCCCAGGGAGTGGTGAAGGATGTTTTTTCCTTGTCCTCCGGCATGACTGATATCTGATTGTAGCCAGAGAAGCCGTCAATCATGGATATTCTGGAAGCACCGGTGACCTTCTGCAATATGTGCTCCATGTTGGGCAAGGGATAATTATCCTTCCTTGAGCTCCTGTTCATGTTTCTGAAATCAACACAGAGTCTGATTTCACCACTTTTCTTTCTTACTGGGACCAAATTGGCCACCCAGTCAGAATATCTCAAGGGGACAATGATCTGTGCATCCAACAGCTTCTTTACTTCCCTCTCCATGACAGGTAGCAGCATGGGATTTATCTGTCTCGGCTTCTGCTCGAATGGATTAGCCTCTTCTTTTAGTGGGATCTTGTGCTCAATGACTGATGCGTCATATGTATTGAGATCTTCATAGGTCCATGCGAACACATCAACAAACTCCCTCAGCAACTTAGTATATTTGCCCCTCTTCTCCTCAGTCAGACTCCTTGACATTTTGAAAAACGTAGGCTCCTCTGACGTGACTATGTTGCACTCAGTTGTGTCGGCCTCATCACCTGAAACTCTACCCTTTACCACCACATCGTTCCCATCAAATAACCTTTCTAATGGGATTAGACCTTTCGGTATGTGGTTGCTTGGTAGCTGTATAATCTAGTGGTCAACAACTTTATTCAGCAACCCTCCAGGGTCATGATCAGGTTCTCCTCCAACGTCGGGATCCTCATCTATGTGCAATGCAGAAAAGTCATCAATGGATCGAAGAAACTTTTCGATCTCTTGATCATCTTCAAATACCCCCCAGTGTTTGACATTGTCTGGCACAGAGGGTCTATACTTTATTTCAACCTCGAATTCAACAGTGGGCAGCGCAGGAACTTTGAGCACACTAGCTGTGAAAGATAAAAAGTCGGCTGGAGCATTTTCTTCCCTTGGAATGAAAGAGATGTTAAAAGCTAGGAAGAAATTGTCAATTAGGTCCCATACCATGTTCCTATAATTCTTGAGATGAGGATGTTTGGTCTGATAAACATTTTTGACCTGCTGGAAAATCCGTTCCGCATCTCCAAACACAACCATCTCCCTTATTTCCACTTCTTTTGCAGCTCTTAACCCCAGAACCAGAGCTTCATACTCTGCCACATTGTTGGTGACTTCAAATTCCATCTTGTATGACAGAGATATGGTCTCTTGAGAAGGGGACATGAATACCACCCTGACACCTACACCTATACTGGAAGAAGCTCCATCAAAGAACATCTTCCAAACAGAGGTGGTTGGAGGGGGCATTTCCCGATTAAGACTAAGCTTCTTTCTAATCTACAAAGGAGCCTCAGGGGTGTGGGTGATTTGTAGTAAACTGGAGCCTAAATCAGTGTCCAAGGCGTAGATGGGATGATTGGTAGGGTTGGATTCATCACTGATTATGTAGGCCAGTTGGGCTTCTCTGTACAGTCTCCTATGCTCCCCTCCAAATACTGGAATGGTGGCATATGTGAGGTCCATCTGTAATGTCCTTCCAAGTATTTTAATCCAAGACCTTGACAACAGCATGCCAAACTTGGGGGGAACGTCAGCTACCACAATATCCATAACCATACTTTTCATGGGCAGCTGAAACAAGGAGACTACCAGGTCCTTAATGACTCCCAAACATTGCACCCTCCTGGAGTCAAAGGAATAGAGGTCATGATAGGCTCTGGTGACTTCTAATCCTAGTTCTTCCATGATGAATTTGGGCATGAGGTTATGGGAGGCCCCTGAATCCATCAAACAATTGTGCAGTACTTTGTCATGTATGTTCAGGGAGGTGTAGAAGGGAGGGGATGAATCATCTCTGTCTTCTACCATGGGGCCTAGGATAACTGTTGGCCTTTCATCTTGGAGGTTTATGGAGTCTGTGAGAGGGTATGAGGCTTAAGACTTCAAAAGGTCAGAGAAGCGTTTTTTGAATTCCCCATGTTTAATTAACTCAGTGAGTGGCATAGGGATTCTGATCTTTTGAATCTCATGCTTGAAATTAAAGGAAGATGTAAGCTTTGGAATTTCTCTAATTTCAGGAACATAATTTTGGACAATAGGAGAGAGAGGTTGGGCCTTCTTACCTCTATGACTGTCTGCTACCTCATTAGCAGGCTTCTTATCTCTAGTGGACTGCTCCGGAACATCGGGCACTGCTTCTCTTTTGTCGGATCTCAGGTTGTACCTGCCTCGACCGCCATTAGCTTTGTCTTCTTTGCTCAGTTCATTTAGTTGACTGCTCATGAGAGACTCCTCATATGTTGATTGGGTCAGATGAGGGAAAGGGGGAGTGACTTCTAAACAGTGGATTTTAGGCTCAGTCTCATCTGTTTCTCATTCTTCTTCGTTAGCAACAAAATTGTTCTGAAAGGGAGCCTGAATTCTTTGGTCGTCCCTGTCTCTTTCCTTCTCTCTGTGCATAGTTGGAGGAGCAAAATTATTTGGCCTTCTGAAACCTGCTCTGTTTTCGGTGTTCTGAGGGCCCTTGTTCATTTGTTTCCTTTCCACTTTCAATCTCTCCATCTCTTCTGTCAGAAACTTCATCATCTTGGTCAGTTCGTTTACTTGAGGGTGGGGCAACGATGGGCCAGAAGTTGAGGCTTCGGATCTTCCTTTTCTTCTGTCTGCGTCAGCTTTGTTTCTCAGTCTGTCAACTGCCAATATGTTGGATTCCACTTCTACGGCAGCGTCTTGCATTTGAGCTAAGTAGGTAGCTCTTCTTTCTCTCAATAGCAGGCAGAAATCAAGATCAAATGCACCAGCATATGAAATCTGAGCAGAGGCTTCTGAGGGTTTTATCTCTGTAGGTATTTTGTTGTACATCTTATTAAATCTTTTGGAGAAGTTAGAGACAGACTCTCCATCCATTTTCTTCAGAGCCCCAAACTTTGTCATGTAATACATGAAATCTTTTCTATCTCCCCACTGCCTCAGGAAAATGTTATCCAAGGCTTCAATGCCAGCAATAGATCCAGGTGCCAATCCTCTGAACCATTTCCTTACCTCTCCATCTATACTCTGGACAAAGACTCTCATCCAGACATCTTCATTCTCGATATTCAAGTTGTCTGCATAACTGTAAAAAGTAGCCAAGTGCTCTTCTGCAGTTATGTCCCCTTCCCCAGTGAACTTGGGCATGTACTTCAAGTAGTCTCCAAGAGGGAGAGGATTCATGGGATGAGGTAGGATTAAGGGAGCATATCTAGCAGTAACTATGGCATCCATTCTAGTTGGAGGGGGATTAGAACCAGCCATAGGGATGTTCAGTGGAGGAGAACTAGGAGGAGAATGAGTTTGAATGGGAGATGTCGGAAAGGAGGTTCTCGAAGGAGACGATGGGGAAAACAGGGAGAGAGCTAAGGGACCTGAATGTGCAGATGCTTCTCCCTGTGTAGTAGTAGAAATAAAAGGAGGGGTGGTGAGACCTTTAGAGGCCTGAGGTCTGCGTTGAGGCACAACCTCCAGGGAGGGGGGAGTGACAAGGATCTCTCCTTCTGATACCAGACCAGGAGGAGAAAACTCAGCAGGAACACTCCCGAAATTCAAAAAACGGGAAACCTCAGAGGAAGGACGACTAGGAAGCTGAGAATAAGAAAATGGAGTTCTCACAGAAGGGGAAGGTGCGTTACCTGTTTCGGCGATGGAAACTTCTTTCACAGAGTTCTTTCCCTTTCTGCGTACCGCTTCCAAGTCAACTTTTGGTGTAGCTAAAGGCAAGTGTGGATTAGACCTCGTGTGTCTACCTCTCGAAGCCACAATTGATGGAACAGGTTCTTCCCAGCGGAGTCGCCACAGTGGAGTCGCCAGGTGCACAGTAGCAATCTTCAAGTTCTGATTTCTGATGCACCTTCAGAATCAGCTTAATCTTTGTCGTTCAAATCCGGGGAAAATATTCAACTTCGTCCTCGGCAACGGCGCCAGAAATGTTGGATCCGGAAGTCACTCCTAGATTGCTTGCAGGAGCAGAGCCCGACGCCCATCAGTTTAATGTCACGATTTATTTAAAGGGGTGATCAAATGGAGAAAGACTCAGAACAATATCATCTCAACTCAGAAACTAGGCCAAGCATGCATGAACGAGTGAGGTCTTGATAAACTTCAAACAGTGAGTTGCAATAAAGGGTGAGTAGGTGGAAGACTTTCATGAGAAGAGTGCAAAGGTCTGTCATAAACATCCGGTTTGTAACAGACTGAAGAAGAAAGCATCCGAACACAAAATCCTTTTATATTCAAACACAGCAAACCCGAGAATACAATAATGTCACAACAAATCCTTTATCATAACAAAACTGCAATGATCCACGCGAATCCTTCAAGTGTGAACTCTTTGGCATGAGATGAAACAAATATGAAAAAGGAAAACTGTTTGTCATAAACCAAGAAGTCTCAAACACAGAGGCATAACCAGGAAACTAGAATGTTTGCTGAAACTTTACAGTCGGGAGCTTAGCTCTACCATCGATAGATACAAAAATGGCGAAAACGCCTTCATATACTCAAAAAAACAACAACAGCAGAACCAAGACACTACATTGAAAGCTTTACGTCTGCATGGCTTTTGACAGTCAACATATGAAAGATCGTGCAACTTATGTGAGACGCAATCCAACTCCTGACAGCTCCAGCGGTGAATCGACGTGCTTTTAATTCATTGATGGGCTTTCCCATTATGGCGGAGGCGATGTCTAACCACCACCAACCGCTTCAATAACTGCTTCGCCGAGGTCGAGGATAACCCGGCCAACTCGGCACTTCTGCAACGTGGAGGGCCTCCCGCGCTGCCGCCTAGATTAACTGAATGGTTCAAGGAACATGCGAGGAGGCCAGCGCGGAAGGTGGGGCACAGGAATGGAGTGATGGGGCTGAAATAGCGGGGGGCGGAGAGAAGTGATGAGGTGTAAGAGAAGTGGCGAGAGGGAGACATGTGGCAGAAGGCGATACGTGGAAGGAGCGGGACACATGGCAGGTAGTGGATGGATGGTGAAATGGGAAAGGGACCATGTGAACTAGAGAAGGGGAGAGTGACAGATGTTGGACGATGAGGAAAGGGTAAAAGGGAGCGAGCCTCATCACACGACCAGGAAGAGAACAGATGGAAAGAGGGAGGATGGTCCACAAGCTGACATGACGGGAAGGGGGCCCACATAGGCTAAACACAGATCAACTGAGAATGATGGGAGCGCGCGAGCGTCGTTGATCAGGGCGTTGGGATATCGACCATTCGAAAGATACGTCTGTGATTCTGGACCCCCCCCCCCCCTCCGCTTAAAGGTAGAAAGGCGGGGGGGTCTAGAATCCCATATAGGCCGTTGATTTGAGCACACAGATGCACGTCGTCCAGATCTGTTCACTGTTTACCACGGGCACATTTACATTCAAAACTTAGGACAAGTGGGTTTTAACCCATTCTTTTGCATTCTAACCCCCTTACAAGAAATATCGTTAACACTCTCATCATCCATCATGAGGTACAAATCTATACTTTGATAATTGTGAAGAACTTAGAAAAATAGGATATGCATGAACCAATGACCATGTGCATCTCTCACATGCACCAGATGCAAGTACTACATGAAAGAGACCCTCTTAATAGTATCCAATAATGAGAACTTCCTACATAGGTGAGGAAGCCACCAATAAGGTCTAATGGAATCCAAGACACTACATGAATCCCATTGTGTGAATAAATTTATTGTCGTAGAACACAAGGGAAACCACCCAGTCAGTGATCGATGAGGAGATGACATCTGTTGGGTTCAAGTTCACCTACCAATGATGAAAGTAGGCCTAGGGTGAAAGGAAGGACTACAACTTTATGTGATTCTGAGATTCACTTGTAAGGGAATGGCCAACATGCAAAGTTAATAATTTTGAGGAATGGCCAACACAGGTTTAGACTTCCTTTGAACCAGCGCATGAGACAAATGGATAACTCAAGCGGTAAAGACTCGGGACTAATGATAGACCAAAAGTTTTTGAAGCAAGAGGCATCAAAAAATGATCCATAGGGATGGGGAGAATAACCAGTCGAAGGAGACTAACTCTGAGTAATGAGTACAACTTCCTAAGGCCATACTAAAACCAAACCTTTGATGAATGGACTCAAACATTTGTGCCTTGTTCAAAGGTGACATGATTGTTGTTGATATGAGACAATATTATTTTCCCACCCTTCTTTTTTTGTTTCTTAAATGCAGAAGAATATTATGATATAAGAGAGGAAACGAGTGTCACGATAAAGTAAACAAGTTCCATGTAGTGGAACATATTCATGTGTGATGTAAGGGAACACATGCAAGATATGGACACTCGAGGGGATGTTTCCTCTTAGGGTAAAGGGTTTCAAGTTGCAAAGGATATATGGAAGACACTACTGAGTGAATGCTGAGAATTTATGGGGAAATATGCTTATAACAATAAAGAGGGAGCCATCATTAGACTCAACAATTCGCACAGGGTGATGAAATGCAATTACAACTCAACACTAGAAAGAAACTTCCAGTAATGTTCTTTTTCGTAAATTTAGTCCCCTGGGCCTGAAAAAGCATAAAATGATACCAAGGAGAACTCTTTTATCCAATGGTGACTAGAGTATTCCTTTTTCATAATTAATCTATTTGGTCTGGAAAAGAGTTAAACTTATACCGAAATAGACATCCTTTAAAAGCCATTTAATGAGTGTGAAAGAGACAAGCTTACTCGACAATATTTTCATTTTAAAGTGTCTGAAAAGAGATTAACTAAGACTCTAGTATGTTTTTATGAGTAACACATAATGGAGGGATTCCCATAGGTAGTGGTTAGAATGAGGTTCAAACAAAAATTCACAACGGGACTACAAGGGACTCCCGGACCTATGGAGTAACTTTTTCATGGGCACCAAATGGAAAAAGAGTTCTAACTAGGGTACCCATGTTTGGTAAGCCTCTACCACTTAATAATGAAACTTCTATTAATAGTGAGAAGGTTTTGTGTCATTAAAAAATGGGTTCGTACCTAGGGCAGATGAAGTGTGGGCATAGGACAATACAAAAATGTAAATGTGAGGTGAAAACCTATCCTAAATGCCAGTGATGCTATATACATGTCGGAGGCATGAATGGTCTAAAGAACATTGGAAATCTACTATACCCTGAAAAAACCACTTCCAACCAAGTCTAACACTGCATGATTATTCCATATGGTTTCAAAAATAAATAAAAATAGGATGAAAACTATGCAAAGTGGGTAAATGTTTTCCAAAAATAGTAAAAATAACAAGTTTTACCATGTAATTTTGAGTTTTTTACCCACATAGTGCCTTTTAGGCCATTTCACCTATGATCTTCCAGTGATGATTAAGTGAGCTACAGGCGATGAAATCAAAAACCATCTAGACCAAGTAAGTGTCCATCCCATGCTCTTCCATTTTCATGGTTTAAATTTTAATTCTAGTCTTCATTTTTTTTAGTTTTGGAGGTCGTAAAGTAAGAAAATGGGTGTACATAGGCTATAGTTGATTGGGCCATGTATATGAACCCATGTACATAAGAAAGGTGAATCCTTCCCGTATATATCAAAATCTATACGTGATTGTTCAAATCGTATCCCACGTACAACTTCGTGAACATGTTTTGTAAGAAAAATGACTAAAAAATCGATGTTTCCTTTGCAAAATGGTGATTGAATGGAGAGAACGAGAGCACGAGGATGTTGATGTTGTAGTAGAAAGATATATAAGGGTCCAAACATCCTTGAAAATATGTGGTCTCTACAAATTTTGGGCCATAAAAGGAATGAGGGCACAAGTGAGGTTGCTCCAAACGTTGATAATCTGCTGGGATTCGGAGACTGAGGCCTTCAATCTCGATGGGAAACCATTGAGAATTGAGGTGGACGATATTTATTTCACTATAGGTTTGTCTCATCAGGGAGAGATGGTAAATCTCAAGGCCTGAGGGGATAGAGGTGGGATAGCTATGGAATAGTACATCTCCACCTACTGTGTTGCAAATACAAAGAAAGTGGTGAGCCAACTCCCTATTAGGGAAATTGAGAACCTCATCCTGAATATTATCATCCTAGTACTCACGCGAATATCAAGATTGACCTTTCTACATTGGGAATCGATGTCGCTTATGTTTTATGTTGTGGATTGTTTGAGACCCACATTTTATGATTAGAGTACCTCCCTATTGGCCAACATGAAAATTCGACTCACATACTGAAAACTTGGGAGGATGAGGAACTTCGGGTTTTCCTACATTTTGTGTAGTTTTTTCTTCGAGATGGTTCCATCCCTTAGTCCTAGAGTGGAAATTATTCCACATGATCTATGCAATCCCTCCATGACCTGGTGGACCGAGGTGATGAGGCGGTTGGGAGGTGGTAGGGTACCAAACCCCTACAATGATTATTTATTTCACTCGTGGCGACGACATATAATTGTCATCGATGACTATCCCTACAAGGGTATTGAATACCAAGGATATCGGGACATCTCGTTACCATTCGAGGAGATCAATAATAATTTTTGTTTTTGTTTTTTGATTTGATAAGTGCAAAAAAAAAACACAAATATTTTTGGCATGGTATCATATACTAACAGTTATCTCTCTTATGTAAATGTGGGACCATGACGACCGAAAGGATACCCATGGAATCAAAGAAAGGAACGAGGGGAGGAGATGGTGGGTGGGGATGTAGAGCAAGTGATTTAGAACATGCAAGGCAACCTATCACATCTAAATCATAGGATTCCTATGGTCTAGGTTGAGGATTTCCCTGAGGATATGCAAAGGAAAGTTGTAGGTGTACCCTGTGCGTGGGTGAGACTCTTTCAATGTCTCACTAATGCAATAGTGTGCTATGATGAAATGCACCCAGGACCGCAGGCTTAGATGCCATGGTAATTTTATGTACCAGTCATATATATGTTTTGAAGGTTACTAGCCTAATTTTGTACTATGATACCATATTTTTTGGACTTGATGAATGGAATACAATAATGTTTTGGTCTTTGTCTTTACTTATGTATCTTACAATGGATGAATGTATGAATGTGTGTTTCATTTTCTTAGTTATGTAAACAAATCCAATCTAAAACGTAATTAGCATATGCATCGAAAACTGTATTACAACTTCTATGGACATGCTTATAAGTAATGAAATCAAAATATCATTCCAAAATTTGTACCCGAAGGAATCGTTGAAGTAGCATAGGATCCCTAACCTGATACATGTTGTTCAATTGACACACAACTAACTAGGAATCCAGGTTAACATCTAGATATTGAACACCTTGCAAAATAATGTCATGTAATATCTCAATGACGACGCTATACTCAGCCACTTTGTTTGTCGACGGCTCCATACAAATGCTTCCTGAAGACACCAGTTGTATGTCAGGTGAATAGATAACCCAAGCGACGGAAGAAACATCTTGAGTATAACGAATGACACTGTCAACGAATCCTAAGAACACCAATCATTTCATTGACGTCTTTCAACCAAGGGGAAACTCAATAAGAAAACTGACGACACAAAAGGACCGTAGAAAACTATATACACTAAAGTGCAATAGTATACAAAGCTCATGCTCAAGTTGGAGGGCTCAAACATAATACTTCATGAGATAGAGCCCATTTATGGGCTCCTTCAACATATTCCCTTCATAATCCTCTAACTCATAAGCTTATTTTTCTAGGACACGTCTCACTATATAAGGACCATGCCACATGGTATTGAACTTTCCCACCCCTAGCAATTCTTTAGCTTGGTCATAAAGAAGGACCAAGTCACCCTTCATGTACTGTCGGGGATGGACGATTTTAACATATTTAACCTTAACAGGACACTTATTCTCCTTGATGGATAAAGTGGAATATTTAGGTTTCTCATCAAGTTTCTCCAAGTGTATAAGGTGTTCTTTGATATCATTCATGTCAGGTAGGAGCTCAATTGCTCACTTAAGAGAAGGGATCTCACATTCAATGGGAAGGACTGACTCCACTCCGTGAACTAACTGGAATGGTGAAAAAAACGTGGAAGTCTTTACTACATTTTGGTATGCCCATAGAGAGAGGTAAAGCATCATGTACTAGTTAGATTTACTCTTCCTAACAGTTTTTTGCAAAATGGATTTGAGAGATTTATTCATGGCCTCCACTTGGCCATTTTCCTAGGGATAATAGGACAACAAATGATATTGCTTGAACCCTAGTTTCGATTCCAACTATGTCATCATTGTGTTTGGGAAGTGACTACCATGGTTGATGACAATCTCCTTAGGAATTCCAAACCGATCTATAATCTGGTTGAATACGAAATGTGTTGTAGTCTCACCATCGGATGTAACTGTAGGCATGGCCTCATCCCAATTGGTAAAATAATACATGACCACGATAATATGATGGTGCCCCCTAACCAAGGTTGGGTTGCAATCCATGAAATCCACCCCCCACTTGGTGAAGGGACCAACGGTATTGACTGGGTGTAAAGGGGTAGGGTGCAAGCATGTCTTACAAGCAGACACCTAGAAAGGGTGACACTTCTTAGGGGCAGGGTGCAAGCATGTATTATGAGAGAACACTTGTCAAGGGTGACACTTCTTGATCGCTTCTACGCAATATTTAAAAATTGATGGCCAAAAATAACTAACTCACAATATCTTTTGGGTTGTCGCAAGCCCAGATAAGTGACCACCACACGTCGCACTGTTGATCCAGATTATTTTGAGAAAAAAATAAAGGAAGATATATAACAATGAAATATACAGAGATATTTCTAGATACATATAAATATTGCAATAAACAAAGAGATACAATAATGCAAACTTTTTATTAATGAGAGAATGTACAGAAACTGTAAAATTATAGAGTGAATGACTCGTTAGAATGGTGGCAGCTTATCTCTGAGAAGAGATGTGATGGCTATGCTCATTCACAAGATGATGATGATTACAATGAGGCTCTCAAGGCCTTTTTAACATGAAGAAAATCCAAAACCCTAACCCCGTAAGATGAAATGTTAAAAGTCATGTGGGCCCCGATGGGGTAAGTTGGTACGTCAACTTCCTAAGGGCGTAACTTTTGCATACGATCTATGTTTGGGGTGCACGATATCTCGTTTGAAAGGTCTATCCAAGGAATACATATTTTTTGTCACACTCTATCTAAATCATGTAGTGTGATTGTGGTGGGTCTAGAAAACATTGTTTAGGGCTTCAAAATGATCCCAGAAGTTTGGGACTCAAAAAGTTGTAGAAACACTGGCAAGTTGGAAACCCCTATTTTGAGCCAGTGGAATAGGTGGGTGGCCACCAATTTCCACCTATATAAATTGTGACAGATATTAATCACAGCTTCATCTTCTTTGTGATTCAAACAACAACACAAAATAGAATCCACCCCTTGACGATACAAAGTGTCATCGATAATGAGGTAGTTTTTGGCTTGATGGTGTATACATCGTCGGTCGTCTCTCGAAAGATGATGGGGAAGCTTTAGAGTATGAATATATATTAAATTTTCTCCATACCAGGGGTCTGAAGATGAGATAAGGAAAATGTGCTCATCAACAAATGAGTCATCATAAACAATATCCTCATCCTGCCTAGGGAAATATGACATTAATTCCGCAAAGACTAGTGATTTATTAGATTTTGTAGAGAAAAAAATGAGATCAAACTCCTGTAAAATCACAATCCATTTATTGTATTTCCCCGCTATGAGATGTCTTTTCAGGAGGTATTGAAATGGATTGACATTGGAGACCACAGTAGTCTTGTGAAGTAAAATATAATATCATAATCATTGAACCACATACACGACTACTAAAGCTATCTTCTCCACGTGAGAGTACTTAAGTTTAGGACCAATTAGATTTTGACTAAGATAATATATAACGTTCTCTCGGATCTCATCATTATCCTGAATGAGAACCATACCAACCGTCCCTTCAGACGCGGCTATATAAAGAAAAAAATCTCTACAACAGTTTGGAGGACTAAGCAAAGGTGTCGACACTAGGGATTTTTTAAGGGAATCAATGGAAACCTGGGCTCGCTCATCCCATATAAATGGAGTATCCTTTTTCAATAGATGCATGAAACCCTTAATGATATTGGCATATTTATCTATACATCGATGCAGGAATTTAGCTTTCCCCTATAAACCCCGAAGTTGTCGAATACTGTGTGGGGGAGGAAATCGAAGTATTTCCTCTACCATCATGGGGTCTACAATGATCCCTTTCTCAGAGACTATGAATCCCAAAAGGTGACCTGACCTAACGCAGAATATGCATTTATGAGGATTTAATCGAATATGGTAGTAACAACATATTTCAAACGCAAGTCAAAGATGAGTCAGATGGTCCACTCTCATGTGAGAGTGAGCAGCAAGGTCATCCAAATAAGCCTCAACTACCTATTTGAGGTCATGGAAAGCAAAGGTCATAGCCCACTGAAAAGTTGCTCTGACATTTTTAAGGATGAAATGCATTTTCTGGTATGCAAATGTATCCCAAGGACATATAAACATCATCTTATGTTGATCCTTGGGTTTAATTTTGATCTAATTGTAGCCTGAAAATACATTCATAAAATAAAAGACTTCACTCCCTACACACTCGTCAATAATCTAATCGATAAATGGCGTAGGGAAATTGTCTTTAGGACATGATTTATTCGGGTCTCTGAAATCCATAAAAACCTAGATGGTTCCTTACTTCTTATCCATGGGAATGGGGTTGGATACCCATTTAGTCAAAGTAACTAGGTAGATGAATCCAACGTTAAGTAGCTTCTCCACCTATGCCTTAATGATGGGGGAATTCTTGGGATTCATGGATTTAAGGAATTGTTGAACTAGCTTAAAATTCAGATAATTCTTAATCTCATGTTTGAAAATACTAGGGTCGATCCCTAGCATTTCTTCATATGACCAAGAAAATACATCTCGTAATTCCTTGAACAGATTAGTGTAAGTCTGAATTTCTTCAGGCAAACAGTTTTCACTGATATAAACATTCTCAATCTTTACAGGGGTTTGAGAGATGTTGATCACAATGGTAGGAGAGATATTCACCATGTTCCCTTCGACATATATGTCATGCTTATCTAATGGGACCACGGGGTGACCAACAATCTCGATCATGGCGACCAAACACATCTTTCTTGATCCTATCAAGCTCTAGAAGAAAGTAAGATCTATGATGAAGGTCCTCCCAAGGCCTATCAGGACCAATCATGGCCTCTAAGATTGCTTCTTCCAAAGGAAAATTACCATCGAGGAAAACATGTGAAATAGATGAGCCTATGACCCATATGGGCTCTAGAACAGGATCCATCTCTTCAGTTTGCAAAGAGCGAGGATCTAGGTCTGTAGTGGCTTCTTGGATAACTTGATATGTGATCTCAGTTGTAGATAACAAAATTTCCATTCTGATGTGTGATTGACCTTCATAAGACGTAGTCGAAGAAGGTAAAGTCCATGGGTCATCAAAATATGAAGTGTGAAATGAGACAAACCTGAATGACGATGAGGATTCACTGGAAATGTAATTAATGTATGAGACTGTGCCAAGAAATTAAAGGTTCCCATCAAATAAGGATACATCCCGACACCAATGTTCTTAGTTTCCTTCTGAGAATTCTTGACAATGGGGACCAATGGACCCACCGATGCAGAGGGGCTAGAGCGTGAAAAATATAAATGGTCGATCATCACAATCTTTCCTTCATGAGGGAAGCATAAAACACGAAACATCGATGACATGACAACTGACATAGAATAAATCCAATTACGCCCCAGTAAAATATTGTAGTCAAGGGGTGCATCAACCACCTCAAATTAGATCTCCATGGTTTTACCTCCTAATTGGACTAGAAAATCAGGAAGGATACCATGGGGTTTGAATGAACGCCCATCAAATGCAGTCAACATAGTCATGGACTGAGAAAGATGGTGAGAGCTAAGGGCTTTCCAACAAGGTAGAGACATCACAGATGTCGAATCACCTTCATCCATGATGGAACACTTAACAATTATATCCATACATTCTACATGAACCTGCAAAATCCACATGGTAAGGTAAGTGAGGTTTAACATCTGTGACATCGAACTTGATGATTTTTTAGCCACTTGAGTCAAGAGCTCCCAACACAGATAACAAGGAATTATTCTGTGTTGGGCACATCTGGAGTACCTCCAAAGATGAAATTTCACATGGTGTTTGACCCAAATCTTTGACAATCGAGTAATTTTGGGCGGCTATAGAATTAGGATTATGAGCAGAGCATTTAAGAACTCCTTTTGAAATGTGATGTGTAGGGTCAAGCTTATTGATATGCAAGGGTGTTTCTAGAGGGGGAGGCTCTATACCCAAAGTAATTTGTTTAGCACCATAATCACAAGTCCTAGTGGCTAAGCTAACCTCATATCAGAGCATATTGATGCATTGATGGCCACCATCATGTGTCAAGGGACTGTGACCTCCGCCTGATGCATTTCTAGTGTTTGAGGATCCTGAGACCATATTTTGATTGTGTGGAAATGGATTAGTTAACACAATAGCTTGTTGCACTATAATCCTAAAGGATTCCTCTATCTTGGGTAAAATATGGGTAAGGTGATCCTCTTTACACAACTTACACGGAAAATTCACCTTCCGCTTTTCTTTCTTTCCCTCACCAACAATGTTACTAGGTTTATCATTATTCTGGTTGTCTTTTCTCTTATTACTGTTGTTATTCCTACCCTTATGGTTATTATTCCTACCTTTCCTCTTATTCCCTTTGGGTTTTGGGTTACACTTTGGGTCTGTTGATTGCACAGAATGTACATCTGACGATTGGGTGGGAGAGGATGAAGTTGTATCTTGCCCTACTACAGACTTGTTGAGAGACAAATTTTACATCTGATTTGTCACCTGGTCTACGAACTTGGATCGTAATTTGACTGTGATGCGTCGGGAATAATCTCATAGAGTATCCCAGACTGAGCGTATATAAGATCTAATTGTTGGGCTTTAAAAATGGCCTCTTCCTCAGTCATTACTATGGATGTGGAATCATCCTTCGAAATGTACGGCAATAGGGACTTGAGGAGCCACTCCTACAAGAACTCCAATGGAATGGTAGATTTAATCAATCTCTTTCTTCTATGCCACTCTTGAATGTGATATGAGATGTGGGTGGCTTTGTCTTGACAAAAAATCGATAAAAGATTTGTATCAACGTCGTAACGAACTGGTAGTTGAAAGTGATTGAGAAAAACCAATACCAACTCATTGAAATTTTGGTATGTACCCCCTAGTAACTCGATGTACCATTTCACAGCAACCCCTATGAGGGTGCATTAAAACAGTCTCAAATGAACATAATAGTCATTAAGATAATTAGATGAGCACCATAGGTGAAAATTAGTGATGTGATCGCCTATATCCTCACCATTCTTACCCTCAAATTTTGGAATGTCCGAGGGAATATTGGTGGGAACAGGGGGGCATGTCGAATCATGACACACAGGGTCGTTCATTAATTTTGATAGATCTGGAAAATTAAGCGTGGCTAGAAAAGGGAGTCTTGGTTGCAACGTCTGAGACCATGCTCCCAGGAAAGACTAATTGAGAAAGACTATAAGTCGATGAGGGTTTTGGTAGACACCATGGACCTACCTGGTAGGATAATATCCTCCTCCTACTTGATTTTTAAAAGGTTGTAGAGGTATCACCATTGATGGGGATGCTTGTGAAGAAAAAGTGATATGATACAGATTCTCCATGTGATGATATACATTTCCCCCTAACGAAACGATTTTGTGCGGGGGATTTTCTTATTTTATAAAATTGATTCCCCCCTGATGTAGCACTAGAGGTTTGAGGGGGGTTTTCCATAATAAAATCATTTGTGGGAATAGACATTGTGGAAGAAGGATAGACAGATGAAACATACAAAGTAGAACCACCACCCATTTTTCCATTCCATCCTTGAAAACCATGAATAGAATTGGGTGCAAAGGAAGGACAATTCTAAACCCCTACCGAAGGAAACGACCAAGTGATATGACCCCCACTGAACAGGAAAGGATTGTAAGGAGGCGATGTGCCCCCTGACCCAAAACTAGTATTAATTTTAGATGTTGGAATAGAGGATGACATGTGTAGATTCATATTGGGCATACCAAAAGAAAAGGGATTAGAGACCAAAGGCATCATCTGAGAATTATAACTAGGAATCTCGGTTGAAAAGCTACCAGGGGGAGCAGATATCGATGATGGTAGATTCGTATTTCTAAAAAATATATAAGGACCCATCCCCATAGATAGAGGTGAGCCCATGGACAGGGTAGTACTACTTGAGAGAGGTGTAGGAGTCTAGGTAACCACTAATGGGGGAGTCGTGGGGACTCCACTAATCATAGCAGAGTTAGGAGTCGAATGGCTTCCTGATCCATTCACACTTGAATCAATACTTGTATATGACTCAGTTCTCATGATGGGATGGTCATGATCCTGACTGGCGGAGATGTATGTACCACATCTATTAACTCTACGCTTTTAAGGAGGCAGTTTCGATATAAGACTAAACTGTGGTAATTGATTCAAAAGCCGTTAAGATCAGTGGGGAGGCTAGTCTCACTCCACAATGGCTCAAAATTGGTGACGCAATACAAAATCCTAAGTTCAACTAATGTACAAAGAGCATGCTCCTAAATAAATCAAGGGCCAATGCACGCAAATATGATAAGATGGTTGAAAGGGACCTCCTAAACTAAAGAAGGTATTTCTCTCCCAAGAGAGGATAAGACTCCTGAAAAATAGAGTGGAGGTAAAAAAATCAGTTATAAGAACCCTCATGGGATTTACGATGCAATTGGTCAGATCCCTCTGGAGAGAGAATCCTACATAAATTCTATGTGTTGTATGATCCCTATCTGACTCAAGGTACCTGTAGAATAACCCTTGCAAGAAACCTATGTGGATACCTAGGTCAGGAAACTAAGGTCACCACTGTATAACCAATTCTCGAGAAAGCAGTCGTAGGTCAAGTCCACTGTGTGGGTAGGGTAGAAAATCCTGAAGCCTTGAAAGAACCGCCTCTCACAAAGGTAAAGGCACTAGCAAAATCCCCGTATATGAATAGAACCCCAGAAATATCTCTAACTCTAGGAAGGTATTAGAGGGCTATCTCTGCAACCAACTTTGCATGACCTCATGTTTAACTATAGTGCTAGTAGAGCCTCCTGAGGACACTAATTATACAATTGGTTTTACCACTCCTTGGACAGACACCTATGTTGAATTTTGTAGCCTTGGAGAAATTTACTCACAAAATCCTATTCCAAGGCCCTAAGTCTTAAACTTGTTTGTGTACCCTAAAAAATAAAGTCGTTTCTAATCAATTTTAATTATTGAGC
>ML853871.1:2270-29326 GCA_009831015.1 Picea engelmannii
AAGAGTTTAGGCTGACAAGCTCGAATGGGTGGCATGTTCTTTTCCTGAGGAAAGTGCTCAAGGATTGAGAGACTTTTGGCTGCTATTATTTTGGGAACTAATGCCTTTTCTTGAAAAATAGTCGAGTTCCTGGCTAGCCAAATACCCCAACTTATAATAAGGGGCATGGCTTTTAGATTCTTGTGAGTAGAGTCTTGTAGCCATTTTTTCCATTAGTGCCTTTAACTATTGGGTTATGGAGTCAAATAAAGAGTAAGCTAGCAGTGATATCTCCTTGGGGGTGTAAACCCTTTTACTCCCGAAGGCAAGCAAGGCTAACTAGGAAGTACTAGGAGGGTGTAAACCCTTTTACTTCTCCTAGTAAAACCTTATGCAACAAATTATTCTAAGACAAAAATGATGGATATGGTGGGGTTGTAAACCCTTATACTCCCCAAGAAATCTAGAAAATCACACTTGTAACCAAGTAGTGAAGTAACGATAAGATAGATTCCTTACATTGTCCGAGCAACAACAAGATAAACCTTCTTTTACCAAGATAATCCACCACAAATGCAAGAGAATAGATCCAAGAGAAGTAGCACACTACTTCTTTCACCAATATCCAAAAGAAACCATAACAAGAGAACAAGAGATAGAGATATCCCAAAGAGGTCACAAATTTCAGCTAGGAGTCTTCTCACAATGGGAGAGCTATGATGAAAATGAGATATAAATGATCTTTATTTATAAAAATCCTTTAAAACATAGTTTGTTCACATAACTTAGGTTAAAACACAATATAAGGGGTCAACAACCATTATCTTTCCCCTTCACAAAAATATTATTATTTAATTCATATTTTTCACATGAAAGAAACCCTAAAAACATGACATCACCCTCCTTTTGGGTAAATTTTGTCACTTTAGGTCAAGTCATTGAGTTGAAGATGGGTGAGCTAGGCCTCCAAAGTCCAAGTGTATTTTATCCAAGCCTCCCCTCCACGATCTATGGGTTCCTTCCTTCTAAAATTTCCAAGTGTCATCAATCACCACCAAACCCTAGCCCTAGGGTGACGTCAAGCCCTCAAACGTGACATTTTGGCCATTTTAGAAAACTAATTTGGGTGGTAGGGGTTAGGTGAGGTACTCCATGATGTCTTTTAGGACTCGAAAGACATGTATTCATCACTGAGCATGTGGGCCCTTGGCATCCAAGCTGTGGGCTTTGAGCCCCATGGAAACACAAGCTAGGCTTGTTCTTCCAAAACTGTCCACCAACTGGGTCCTGCAAAGACAAATGGATACGCCCTCCAAGGAAATCAAGTAAAATGCATCATTATTAGTAGATAAAATCAATACAAGAGGCATATAAGCAAGTACATCCAAACCACCTCATCAAAATAAACCAATGCTCAAAGACCCTATGCAATTTTCCAAGTTTAGGTATGGGAGGGTTGAAAAAATGACCTATTGGGTGAATCATACCTCAAGTTTAGGGGTGTTTCTTGAGAGGACCTCCTTCTAATACATGTGGATGAGGTGTCATGGATGAGGGGAAGACTTTTGGGCATGTCGTTCATGACATACAAGGGGACATAGTTTCTCATTTATGGGTGCCTTTGTAGAGGATGTGTTGCACCTTCATTTTCATCACAACCTTTTTCCAAGGCCATTTATTACCTTTCATTCTTTTAGGATGTTTCCAGTTTGAATACAAGGTGGATCTTTGTTCGCAGACACCAATTCTGTCAAATTTTATCATAATTAATAATCCTCAAAAAGGGATAAAATATTTCTGTAGTGCCTCCTCCTTACAATTATAAACGTTTCTATCTTTTGGCTTCAAGGCGATTTATTGGACTAATTTATTTTATGAGTTTTTCATTTAGATTTCGTTTGTTTTTTTTAAATTTCATGACTGCAAGCATGAAATTCAAACAAAAACTTGGCTTGAGTAATTGTTCTGCAGTCTATGTTTTTCTTATTTTCTTTTACCAAAGAGATTACACTTTAAGGGAACCTATATGTTGCTAAGTTTAAGTTTCATAAGCTCATTGATTGATTGACTACCACATTTTTTTATGTATTATGGTATTATCTATGGTTGATTGTATGGTTTGATTATTTGATATCCATAATCACGTTGTAACCTTGTATTAACAATTGATATATGATCTTTGCTCTATCCGTCATATCGCTTTCATGTCACTTGGTACAGGTCTGATGTACCCACAAATACACCTCATCCTATTGTCATGTACATTTAATGACCCTCATTCATTATTCGAATTGGAATTTTATAGTGGCTGGGGTTTAATCCCCATTGTGCATAATGGATCATAGGTCTGCACGTCCTTTGGTTTTATGTCACTCCAAACTTAAATCACCAAACATGATAATCGCCAAAGTTCGTAGGTATCGGGCCGTTTCAATTTTCACAGGCCTCTCCTTATTATTTGTCTACTAGAAGATGAAGCCTCCCTCTCGTGGTGTCTACTGTGTCTGTTTGACAACAACCATGGCCCTTGTGGTTCAAATCGAACCTAATGGCTGTCAGGCCCTTCTTGCCCACGATGATGCCATAAATGATTTACAGGCTCACGATTGGGATATCTTCATCCAGAAATTCAAAGGTTATAATCTGGCCAATCTGGCCATCGCACAGGTCTTCGCTCAAACATGTGATGGGTTTAGAGACAAATTTGGTGACGTGAAATTAGAGGTCACAAAGGACTCTATAGCCCAGGCAACAAGATTGTCATAGGAAGGTGAAAAATGGTTCAAAAATGCTAAACTATAAGACATGCCTTGGAGCTTGTTTATGGTCTCTCGGAAATCTACATGTTGCCCTAAAGGTATTCATATTACCCTCTTGAAACCTTGATGGAACGACCTTATTTTGATTATGACATAGTTTATAACATGTGAGGGCAGGTATGGTGTAGTATTTTTATACCACATCCGACTGTTGATGTTGTTCCTAGGGTTTAAGATAAACACGTCATTCTATTTGTTGATGAGCCTGTATAATATGTCAAAATGTTATAAGAAACAGAGATTGAACCCTCTGTCAAGCCTCTTTCACCATGTGATTATAAGAATTTTGGTGTTATCACACCTGTCTCAAATTGGGGACACTTGGGAAAGCTTCCTGAGTCGAAACAATTTTTCCCAACCCGAGAGCACAGTGAACTCACCTTTAAATGTAAACCCTAATCCTGATAACCCCGTGACCGAGAGTCAAGGTTTCAATTCACATAATGACTGTGAAATTAATGAACCAAATTTTGTTGCTTTACAAACTCCCCCTGGGTAAAAACCCACGATATATTTTCACACCCAGAAAATCCTTGGAAGAGGTATTAGATGTATTAAAAGGGAAATTTTCTCCTTCTCCTGCTATTGATCCAAATCAGGGCTTTAGTGACAAACCTACTATTAAGAAAAATCGTAAGAGAAAAAAAAACAGGATAACTCAGATGTAAGTTTTATCAACAAGAGATCTGGCCGATTAATATCTAGGAGTCTGAGAAATCAAAAGCAGGATCATTTGAGCTCGATATCAATGATCGAGGTCAATGATCACTACTCCGATGATGAGATCAACTATTTCCTTGCACGAGAAGATACGGATAATCAGTGTCTCAGGAACAAAACTGCTAGTCAAGCTGTGCAATATGAATTTATCTCTAGACTACCTCCATTTCTGAAAGGATGAGAGGGATTTGCTGGCATTGGCCATGATTTGAAGCAATCCACAGGAAGAGCCGAAGCACCCATTGTTGAGTACACTCAACCTCGGCCTGCTATAGCACCGGTACATTGTAACAATTGTTTGGACTGGGTAGAACACTATTACAGGGACATACCATATCTGCATGCACAATTAAAACACCTGGCTTCTCGCAATTCTCTGCTTGAACTAGAAAATCAGGAGTTGAAGGCATGCACAGATCGTACAAGTAAAAGGCCCAAAATATCTGGTAGTATAATTATAAAAAATGCAACCAGCTTCAATGCCATCATTAATTCAGAACTATCCGACCCTTCACTGTCTAATTTCTAGAATTGTAAAAGTGATTTTTTATTTTATTTCATTTTATTGTGTTATAAAAGTCAAATAGGAAGATTTAGTTTTGATTTTCTTTGTTAATATAAGACTAGCTACAAAATCTCACGATTCTGTAGCCAGTGTATTTCTAAATTTTGGTTGTCATTATTTTCTAAATATCAATTTTGTTTTGTCATTTATAGGAAAATGATAATTATGGTGCTATTTACAAGGATAAACCATCTTGGATTGTACGTTGTATATTTCAGTAGTTTCTTGTTTTATTTTGATAAAACTTTGTCATTATGTAATAAATTTTGATCAACCAACTCCTACAGGAATGGTTTCCTGTTGTACTATTTTTGTAAAACAATCTATTTTTGGGGGATTACACTCTATCATGCATGATAAGAGTTTGTTAATCCAAAACTAGTTTAAATAGTGATCATTGTTAGTGGTGAAGATAACTTTTGTTGGGGATACATTATGGACATGTGATTTTGAGAAATGATATGGGAAATCTATCCACCATTGGCTTTAGATCTGTGTGATGCTTATTCCATTATGTTCTTTTATTGCGTCGATTTTATGAGATATCATTATGTTTGATGCAACTTTAGTCTTGTCATCATGTGGTGCTTCACATTGTTAAGTCTTTAGATATTGTTCATAATTTGTTATTCTATTTTGTATCTATGATTAATCTGTCATTTGATTATTATTGATTTATTCTGGATATTAAATGATGGATAATATTAATACTTTGAATTTAGTTTCCTTTCATTCTAAGTGTTGATTATCAGAAGATCACCAGATTTTTACAGTTATCATTTTATTGTTATATTCTTACTCCAACACATCAAACACTTCTTTGAATTTATTCTGGGAGTATTAGCATTGTTCTGTCACAAGTTTACCTCACATGCAGGACAAGTAGGAGCTCGAATTATACAGGAAGATAAACTAAATTTAATTGATTAGTTACAAGTTAGTTTGCTTGTTATTTAGTTAAATTATTTATTAATGAAATGAGGATAGCATGAATTGGCTTTGATTGTTTATGTATCGTTATTTCAATTATATTTGCTTCGTATTATTAGTTTTAAATCTTTAAACATTCAAAAAGAAAACAAAAAAAAACATTTATGTGCTTTCTTTATCTACTTTAGAAACGCTTTTAAAAACATTCATTTCGCAAGACTCTAAGTAAATCTTGCAAGATGTATATAGATTGTTTATAATCATATTCACATACTCATGTTTCTGTCTAAACACTTGTAATTATTAAATTTTTATTCTTAGTATCATAGCTTTTAGATTAGTTTCATTTCTTTTATTATTTTTAGGACTTTAGTTGGCCAACAGAGCCATTAAAACCATCGGGTCATTTCATTCCAAATGGCTTGGGTTATTTATACAACCCCAGTCCAGATTTGACCTTCCAGTTGACGACGTGTCATTTACGCCCTTCAACAAATGGTACTAGAAGGAGGGCCTGAAATTAATTAATGGCACATGGAGGTCATAAGACTCCCCCATACACTCGCACTCCTGTCATAACCCGTAGGCATTCTGACACAAACATTACACTTGAAACAACAACTACCTCAAACGATAACCCCGATATTTTTGTCGAACTAGTGACACCACTCCTCAAGGGATTGATGTCCAAGAAATTAGCGCAGGTCATGGCACCCGAATTGTGGAAGATAGTAGATGCCATGGTAGCGATGAAAGAAGAAAAAATGTACGTAGAAGCTAGAAACAGACACTCCTCCAAATTAGAACGACTACTGATCAACAAAAACAAATTGGACACCAACGCAAAGAGTGTGGTAAACTTATCTGTGCGTGTTCTAAACAAAACCGAATTGGGAGTTTTAGGAAGAGGATTAAACTTTGTTGTATCATCGACCTCGATCCCCATGGATAATATTATTTGTTCCATAGAGGACGACATACCGAATCTCAGTGACGAAGACAAAGAGTTAATAAGACAAGATTGCTTAGTCATCCTATGGAAAGCCAAACCTCCAAAAAGTAATATGAGTAAAGAGGAATGTGCAGCCCTAAATAACCTAAGAAAGGATGAAAATTTGGTGATTCTCAAGGCGAACAAAGGAGGCATTATTGTTCTTATGAACATGAATGACTACAATAAGAAAATGAAAGAACACCTAACCAAGAGTGGAAGCTATAGGAAACTAGATTGCAACCCCATCAAGAAGATTATAAGGCAAGTAAACAAAGCCATCAACAGTTCTAATCTAGATGAGAGAACCAAAAACCGCCTAACCCCCAACAATGAGATCACCCCAAGGATCTACAGTCTAGCAAAAATTCACAAATATGACATCCCTCTTAGACCCATAGTGAATACCATAGGTTCACCAACCTATGAGTTGGCTAAACACGTAGCTAAGATCCTTAGCCCTCTAGTAGGCCACACTGACTCTTTCATTAAAGACTCCAATGATTTTATTAATATCATAAAAAATGAAAAGGTAAGACCTCAAAACACCCTCATAAGATTTGAGGTAGTCTCCCTTTTCACTAAAATCCCCTTATATGAAGCTATCCAAATTGTCAAATAAGTCACCGATCCTGAAAAAGATAAACTAGTCGAGGTCTGATTGCACTCCACTTTCTTTAGTTACCAAGGAGAGTTCTATGAACAAACCAAAGGCATAGCAATGGGCTCCCCACTCTCCCCCATTGTTGCCAACCTTTTCATGGAGAATTTTGAAAATATAGCCCTGGACTCCTTTCCCCTAAAACCTTTGAGGTGGAAAAGATATGTTGATGATACAAACATCCTCTGGCCCCATGGGAAAGTTGAATTACATAAATTCTTTCTACACCTAATCAACATATCCGAATAAATAAAATTCACCATGGAACTCGAAGAGAACGATAACATCCCCTTTCTAGACGTTCTTATCAAAAGGAAAAGTAATGGGGATCTTGTACATGTTGTGTATAGAAAGAAGACCCACACTGAGAACTATCTCCACACAAATTCCCATCACCACCCCAACCAGAAACTAGGTGTCCTGAAAACTTTATCCACTAGAGCCATAATAATCTTCGATGAAACACACCTAGATAAAGAAATAGATCACCTTACCAAGAATTTTAAGAACATAGTTTAACAAAAAGACATTAAGAATGCAATAAACAAAGCCCTAGAAAAAACCCGCAATAATCCCAATGCCCCTAAAGACCAAAACCCTAATAGAAGTGCATGCCTTCCTTACATCCAAGGAGTGACCAACATGATCACGAGAATCCTCAGCAAAAACCAGATTAAGACCTCCTTCAAACCACTTGAAACCATCAAAGAGAGTATGATATCCGTCAAAGACAAACTTGACCCTCACAATGACAAAGGAATCTACAAGATAGAGTGCTCATGCGGTAAATGCTACATCGGTGAAACTGGTCACTCCTTCCAAGTTAGGATAAAAGAGCATGGAGCTGACATTAAGAATGAACGCATCCGCACCTCTGCCCTAGCTGAACACTCCCTTAAAACGAGACACCGTGTTCGACTAGAAGACACCAAAATCCTCGCCAAAGAAAATCACCTCTTCAAACGTCATATTAGAGAAGTTATTGAAATCCGAAAACATCCTAGTAACCTAAACAGAGACAATGGATTAGAACTAAGCGAAAATTGGATCCCCTTGATCCATAAAAAACAACAATAATCATTAGTAATTTTTGTACATTATTATAAATTAATTTATTCATTAAAACCCCTCCTAATCATATTTTTAAGATTAATATTAATATTATAAATCCAAGACAACTTAATAACCTCTTAAATAACTTAACCCTATTATGAACATAATTGATTAATATCTAAAATTAACCTTGAATTAATAAACATTTAGAATATAGTATAACATAAGGGAAAAACCTAATAACTTAATAATTACTTAATACCTATAATTAAACCCTAGAACATAGTAATTAAAATGAATACATAAACAACATTAAATTAATAATAATTCATTGTATACCTTATAATCAGAACAGCCAAAATAAGAAACCCTAATCTTAACTCAAACAAACAATTAATTCTATTAAATATTTAATTTTTTACCTTGACCTTAGATTAGTTAGATTATACCTTAACCCTAAAATAACTTAAATAATTCACTTAATACATATTAACTAAACACTAGAACATAAATAAAGATTAAGAAACCCTAAATTAATAATAAATTATTATAAACCTTATATAAACAAATTAATAAACCCTAAAAATCTTAGCAAATAATTTAATTTATTAAATAATTCTACAAAAAAAAACCTACCTGACACCTAAATCCTTCCCAAACTTCCAGTATTTATACCAGCTCTTCCCATCTACTTAACCCAGACTCATTGTCCTAAATATGGATCCTAATTTGGATCTGAAACGTCGACAGTCTATTGACAAAACTGTGACTATTCCGATCAAAACCAAAAATCCCAACCACATAAATCTCACTAACCAGTCCAAGAAATTGTCCACCAGTCACTCATAAGAACTCATAGTGCCTTATCCCGTATAAGACAACCTCGTAGATAAATCAATCAACCCCTTGACTTTACAAACCTTCAATAACAACTTCAAGGCACTAGTCTGCCCGAAAACCCTTTAGGTGGTAATACTACCAATCCTACTGAAGCACCTATCCTTGGTGCTAGAGGATCTCGTATTCCACCATATCCACCTGGTTCTTCTCCATCCTCTTCAAGAGGAGAGTCTTCGGACGAAGGCAGTTCTTCATCAGAACCATCTCAGCCTTCAACACCACCAACTCCCATGGAAAACCAAAATAATCTTGCCAGACCCTGGCTCAATCAAGATGTAGTGGTTGTACCTGGACACCAACACCCATTACCTAAACATCTTGAGAAATGGTTGCCCAAATTTGATCCAGATTTGAAGCAATCAATTGAGGATCACATCAAGAAATATATGTTGGCCATTAGACTTTGGAGTGTCGAACATGAAGATGTAGTGTGCAGATTATTTCCTTATATTTTTTAGGGAAATGCCTCAACCTGGTATTTCTCTCAACAACCTTAGAGCATTGTCTCTTGGGACAAGTTCAAAACTTGTTTTCTAGAAATCTTAGTAGATGATAAATCTCTGGAAGTCTTGGTTATGGAAATCTCTAGCTTAAAAATTAACCCTAAAGAAAAATTGAAAGACTTTAACCAAAGATTTCCAACTCTAAAAAACAAAATCCCTGTAGATTTGATGCCTGTAGAAAGCTTAATTATTGCATATTATACTAAGTCCATGCATAATAACATAGCCATATGGGTTAAAAGGTACAAAAAGAACATGTTAGAATCCTTTGAGGAGGTAAGTCAAATTGAGAAATATATATTGATCTTAAAAGATAATCTTAGTAGTGAAGCTGAGACAACTTCATCTTCTAAGAAGAAAACAGAAATCCTCACTAGGCCTTCTCAACCTAAAAATCAACAAGAAACATTAGACTTGGAGAGCTTGCAGAAATCTTTCCAGAAATTGTCCAATCAATTCGTTGACTTGAAAAGATCAGCCAAGGAGGCATACACAAGCAAAGGAAGTTTCAAACCTCCTTTTAGAAAACCCTTCCCTCCAAACCAGCCAAACCCGACCACAGAAGGTTTAAATTTTGAAAGTTTACAGTATGTTTTGCAAACAATATTAGAAGGGAATGACAATTCTGTTTATGTTCCTCCTAAAAATTATGATGATACAGTTGCGGAAGATGTACCAGAAGAGGAAGACTCATCTCCCTCTATTTTTGGGCACTTGTCAGACAGTATTTTCCAAGCAAATTTTGAAACTGTCCACCCCTACAACACTAGGAGTAAAACACAAAACAAGACTTCACCCAAAACAGGTAAAAATGTGTTTCCAAAGCAGTCAACGAAAACTGAAATTAGACAAATCCTAGCTGCCCCAATTTTAGAGTATGATTTAATCGAAGATCTGAAAAAATTAAGGGCAAATATTTATGTTTTTGAACTGCTGAAACTTCCTCTTATTTTGCAGAAAATGCTTCAAAGCATCGCTGAAAACAGTGAAAAGAGTGATGTTAGCAACAAAAAATCAGCAGAAATTGACTTAAACGCAGCTAAAATTGTCGCGACTAAAAAGACATTTGAACATCAAGACAAAAGGGACTTAGCAGAAAAAACTGTAGGAAATCTAGATAAAAATGTTTCAGGGACAAGAATAAAAAATCAGCAGAATTATGTTGTTTCCACACGAAAAAATGTCCCCCCTTTTTTATTGACTTTTGAAATTTTAATATGATTGTACATAATTATATGGTTGACTCTGGTGCATCATCAAATGTGATGCCTCTGTCTATATGCCAGAAAATTAATGCAAAGGTGAAACCTTATGACCTTAAAATCATTCAGCTAGACCAAACGAATGTTAAAGTGATCGGTGAGCTTAAGAATGTGTTGATTAGATTATCATCCAATCCTAAAGTTCATCAAATAATTGATATTATCGTTGTTGGTATTCTTGAAGTTTATGGCCTGTTTTTAAGCAGAGATTGGTTCGAATAGCTACATGGTTATTTTGCTACAGACTGGTCTCACTTGTGGCTGCCTAAAAATGGACAGTCCAACAAAATTAGAATAAACAAAGAACGTTACCTTAAGCATACCGTGACATACCTAAACGATCCAAATGAGCCTTTCGTTACCTCCACAAATTCATTTGAAACATAGGGAATGAATACCTTTTTTGGTAACTTCATGACTGAAATTTCCTCTATCACTGATCCAGAAAACAATCTGAAATTACAGTCTAAACTTAGGCACCATCTTTGCCAAATACGCCAAGTACTACTAATGACGCACAAATCTGGTCCCTATATTTTGATGGATCCAAATCTCGAGAAGGAGTAGGTGTTGGTTGTGTGTTCATCGACCCTATAGGTAAAAAAACTTGTATTGCTTGTTGATTAGATTTTGAATGCACTAACAACAACACCGATTACGAAGCACTTTTGCAGGGACTTAGGAAAGCACTGGACATAGATGTGCAAAACTTGATAGTATTTGGTGATTCGGAAATCATATTCAAATAGGTAAGAAACGTAATACATTGTTTGTCACCACATCTAAAGAGTTACCAAACCGAGGTATGGGGTTTAATGCACAAATTTCTAGAATTTACTATAAATTCCATTCCTAGGATGAGTAATTCAGAAGTTGATTTACTAGCCAATGCTATTTCTAAATTGTTGTCGACTGAAGGTCTTTCTCCTAATGCATTTTCGATCAAATTGTTATTCAGTCTGTCAATTCCGGATAACATCACAAATTGGAGAGTATTCGATGATGACCAGCAGATCATCAACTTTCTTCATATGGAAGAAACCTTCCAGGATGCAGTTATTAATAAAGGCACTCATGACGAGAATCTCTGAGACTTCACGATAATATTTGATCCTCGATCTCCTGAATCAACATCTGAGCTGGTAAACTCTATCCATAGATCTATTGTGTGATTAGAGAAATTTTATGATTTGCATGACAAGTTTAGAGGGGTAGTCAATTGCAAAACTAACAATTCCTCTTTCATCTATGAAAGTGTTAATTTAGGAACAAGAGATAATCCTCAAAATATTAATCTGGGAAAGGGATGTTTCGAGAAAGAAAGATCTACTTTCATAAAATTATTTAAAGAATTGAAAGATGTATTTGCTTGGACGCACGATGACCTGAAAACTTTCTATCCAAACATCATACAACATGTAATCCCTATAAAACCCTAGACTCATCCTTTTCAACATAAATTGAGGAAAATGCATCCTAAATTGTAACCTACCGTTAAAAAACAACTGAATAAATTACTAATTGCAAAGATAATTTTTCCGGTTAGGCATACCTAATGGGTGTCTAACTTAGTCCCTATAAGGAAGAAAAGTGGTGAAATTCGACTTTGTGTCGATTTTCGAAACCTAAACTGAGCGTCTGATAAAGACAACTACCATGCTCCCCTAATGGAAAAAATTCTACAACAGGTGTCTGGTTCTAAAAGACTATCTTTGTTAGATGGTTTTTCGAGATAAAACCAGGTCCTTATGTCTCCTTCATACCAGCTTAAAACCGCCTTTCGTACGCCATGGGTCACTTACGCCTACAGGAAAATGCCTTTTGGACTGATAAATGTCAGTTCCACTTTCCATAGAGCAATGCATATTGCTTTCCATGGCCTCCTTAACTAGTCAGTTGTGGTCTATCTTGATGATGTCATTGTCTTTTCAAAAAACAAGAAAGATCACTTGTCCCACCTTAGGGCTGTCTTGGAACAATGTCGCAAGTTCGACATATCTCTCAATCCTAAGAAATCGGTCTTTGCAGTAGAGCAAGGAAAATTGATTGGGTTTATAGTATCTAAGTATGGAATGATTATTGATCCCGAAAGAACCCAAGCCATTGCTAAACTTCCCCCTCCTTCTTCCAAAAAGGCCATGCAATCCTTTTTGGGTAAGATTAATTTTGTTAGAAGATTTGTCCTAAGTTTCTCAGAAATGGTTCAACCTCTAAAAAATCTAATTAAAAAGGATGTTTTGTACCGATGGGGACCACAAGAAAGTTAGGCTTTCAATTCAAATAGAAAATAAATAATAGAAGCCCCATTCCCTAATGAGTCCTGATTTTTCTCAAGATTTTACTCTTTACACTTTTGCATCTGACAGATCCTATGTTGTTGTTTTTAAATAGAAAAACACTGAAAGAAATGAGATACCCATTTCCTTCATGACCTATTCTTTTAAAGGAGCATAACTTAATTACCCCACATTAGATCAGCAGGCATATGTTGTTTCTAAAGCAGTGAAACACTTCCGGTCTTACCTGTTGAAATCCAGAACCAAAGTTGTTGTTCCTTACCCCGATTTAAGAAACTTGTTAGTACAAAAATAGTTGGGTGAGAAAAGGGAAAATTGGATGACATCACTACAGTAATATGACTTTGAAATAACTCTTGACCAAATTGTTAGAGGTCAAGGCATGTGTAAAATAGTGGTTGATTCAGTTGAGGAACAAGAAAGTCAAATAAACACATCAACTGTAAATCATCATAATGAAAAACAGATCAGTTGTGCACAAGATACACCCAATTCTTGGTATGAGAACATTAGATTCTATTTAACGCATGGATCTTCTCCCTGCAATATTGATCCCAAAATAGAAGAGCACTTAGGCTTAAATTTGCATCTTTCTAGTGAATCAATGATATATTATTTTGAAATAACTTTGATTTTGTTGTTCTACGTTGTTTAGAAAAGGAGGAGTTTGAAAGAGTGTTGGTTGAACTTCATGCCGGTGAGGCTGGTGGTCACTTTGGTGGAGATACTACTACCCACAAATTTCTAAGGTTTGGATACTATTGGCCTACCTTGTTTAAAGATGCCCATACATTGTCCTGCAAATGTGTAATCTGCCAAAAGGCTGCGGAACGGGTAAAAAATGTGGCTTTTCCTTTACAACATGTTACTGTAGATGCACCTTTTCAGCAATGGGGCCTAGACATAATTGGACCAATCAATCCACCCTCCTCGCAACAACAAAAAGTACATTCTCATAGAAACAAACTATTTTACGAGGTGGTCTAAAGCTTCACCTTTAAAAGTGGTCAACACCAATCAGGTAGTATCTTTTCTAAACTCTCATATCATCACTCGATTCAGAATTCCTGAATGTCTAGTTTTTTAAAATGCCTCTTTTTTTCGTCCCTTGATATGAATGTTTTCTCTCTGGAAAAAGGGATTAAACTAAATTATTATGCCAGCTACTACCATCAAGGGAATGGTCTAGCATAATCGACAAATAAGAATTTAATCAAGATTATTAAAAGGACAGTTTCAGAAACCCACAAGAATTGGCACAATGCACTATACAATGCACTTTGGGATGATAGGGTAACTCCAAAAGCCTTCATTGGTAATTCTCCTTTCTTCCTCATATAAGGAAGAGAAGCCATCCTCCCCCCACATGTCTTACTTCCTTCTCTGCAATTATCACAGAAAGTTCAAGAAGAAGATTTCCCTCCTCTAGAAAACCAGATAAATGCTTTATTAAAACTAGAAGAGGTGAGAACACAAGCAAAACAAAAAATGGATCAGCACCAACAAATTGTGAAGAGCTGGTTTGATGAAAATTCATATTCTTATAAGAATTTTGATGTTGGGGATTTGGTTCTTAAGTGGGTCAAAGCGCACGAAGGTAAGCGAGAACATACCAAGTTCCAAAACCTGTGGTTGGGACCATTTGTAATTTCTGAAAAATTGGGTCCTGGCTCTTTTCATCTGCATAATTTGGAGGGACAACCAGACACTTTCCCAGTGAATGGCCAGGCTCTCAAGATATTTTTCGCTTGATGTTTTCTGATCCACCCACTTGTAAATATTTTTAATTTTCTTTTCTGTTTTTTTATTATTTTTGGTTCTTTTCATTTTGCTTGATTTTTTATTTGTTTTCTAAAAATTATTATGTCTGAATCACCATTCATTTGTTGAAGGGAATCAAAACTCTTATTCATTGGCGACAGTTGGTAACTTTTAGAGCACCTGAATAGTAAATGCTAAACTTAGATCAATAGAGGGAAGTTTATGTGCAATCACTGTTTTTGGTTTCTCATTAAAATCACAGGAAGATGCGATTATCCTTAACAAACTTCTAACTCTGCCCCTGTTTTAATGAGGACAATTCAATTGTGCTTTCCCATCCTAGAGATGGTTTCTTCACAGAAACCTAATTGTCCAAATCATGATGGAAGTCATCAAAATAGAAAAACAATTTGTAAATGATCAAACTTTTCATTACCAAACTATGAGGTTTTCAGTATCACCCCGCTCTCTTAAATATCATGAAGTTTCTGGAAATTTATAAACCAATTTTAGAGAGTTGGAAGCACTACAATGTGTGGGAAGTGTGTGTAAACCCACCGGGACACTGAACAGGTTTGCTGGCAGTGGGTAAATGCACACATGATACCAAGGCAACTTCGTTGGGGTACTGAACATGCCTGTTGGCAGCGAAGCAATGTCGGGTTTAAGAAGATCCTTAGGTATGTCTGTTAAGTTGATCAAGTGTAAAGATGTTTTTATCATGAATGGACAACTCTTGGATAGGATAGAGGTAATAGAGTGGGTTAAATGATATCCCTGTCGGGGCTATGTCTGCCTACTGGTAGTAGTGGCCCTTTCAATGGTATTGAAGTCATCTACATAAACATTGCTACACCTGTGATCAAAACAAGATACCAAATTACAATTTTTGGACAGAAATGCATCCAATGCTATGTATGTGTTATTTTCTAAGTTATTATCGGAACGCTTGATCTGTCGTTAACTGTTTCTAAAAAATTATTTCGTATGTGCCCCTAACATAAATTTTTTGGTGATGCAGAGATAATTGCTTCGCCCAGCGTGTCGCCATTGTTGGCAGCCACCAATTCTGTCGAATTTTATCATAATTAATAATCATCACAAAGGGATAAAATATTTTTGTAGTTGCATCCTCACTACATTTATAAATGTTTCTGTCTTTTGGCTTCAAGGCGATTTATTGGGCTAACTTATTTTATGAGTTTTTCATTTAGATTTCATTTGTTTTGTTTAAATTTCATGACTACAAGCATGAAATTCAAACAAAAACTTGGCTTGAGTAATTGTTCTGCAGTCTGTGTTTTTCTTCTTTTCTTTTACCAAAGAGATTACACTTTAAGGGAACCTATATGTTGCTAAGTTTAAGTTTCATAATCTCATTGATTGATTGAATGACACATTTTTTTTATGTATTATGGGATTATCTATGGTTGATTGTATGGTTTGATTATTTGATATCCATAATCGCGTTGTAACCTTGGATTAACAATTGATATATGTTATTTTCTCTATCATTCATACCACTTTCATGTCACTTGGTACAGGTCTAATGTATCCACAAATACACCTCAACTTGTTGTCATGTACATTTAATGACCCTCATTCATTATTTGAATTGGCATTTGATAGTGGTTAGGGTTTAATCCTCACTATGCGTAATGGCTCATAGGTATGTGTGTCCTCTGGTTTTCTATCACTCCAAACTTAAATCACCAAACATGATAATTGCCCAAGTTCATAGGTATCGGGCCATTTCAGTTTTCACATACCTCTCCTTATTATTTGTCTATTGGAAGACGAAGCCTCCCTCTCATGGTGTATAGTGTGTTTGTTTGACACTAACCATGGACCCTATGGTTTGAATCGAACCTAATGACTGTCAGGCCCTTCTTTCCCATGATGATGCCATAAATGATTTGCAGGATCACGATTGGGATATCTTCATCCAGAAATTTGAAGGTTATAACCTGACGGTCGCACAGGTCTTCGCTCAAACATGTGATGGGTTTAGAGCCAAAGTTGGGGATGTGAAATTGGAGGTCACATAGGACTCTATATCTTGGGAAACAGGACTGTCACAGGAAGGCAAAAAATGGTTCAAAAATGCTAAACTGGAAGACGTGCCTTAGAGCCTGTTTATGGTCTCTCAGAAATGTGCATGTTGCCCTAAAGGTATTCCTATTAAATTCTTGAAACCTCAATGGCACGACCTTATTTTGATTCTGAAATAGTTTATAACGTGCAAGGGCAGGTATGGTTTAGTATTTTTATACCACGTTTGATTTTTGATGTTGTTCCTAGGGTTTAAGCTAAACATGTCATTCTATTTGTTGATGAGCCTGTATAAGATGTCAAAATGTTATAATAAATAGAGCTTGAACCCTCTGTCAAGCCTCTTTCACCACGAGATTATAATAATTATGTTGTTATCGCACCTGTCTCAAATTGGGGACACCTGGGAAAGCTTCCTGAGTCGAAACAAATTTTCCCAACCTGAGAGCACAGTGAACTCACCTTTAAATGTAAACCCCAATCCTGATAACCCCATGACCGAGATTCAAGGTTTCGATTCACATAATGACTGTTAACTTAATGAACCAAATTATGTTGCTTTGCAAACCCCCCTGGGTAAAAAACCACGATGTATTTTCACACCCAGAAAATCCTTGGAAGAGGTAGTAGATGTATTAAAAGGGAAAGCTTCTCCTGCTCCTGCTATTGAGCTAAATCGGGGCTTTAGTGACAAACCTACTGTTAAGAAAAATTGTAAGAGAAAAACAATTGGATAACTTAGATGTAAGTTTTATCAAGAAGAGATCTGGTCGATTAATATCTAGGAGTCTGAGAAATCGAAAGCAGGATCATTTGAGCTTGATCTCAATGATCACTACTCCGATGATGAGATCAACGATTTCCTTGCACGGGAAGATATGGATAATCAGTGTGTCGAGAACGAAACTTTTGGTCAAGTTGTGCAATACGACTTTGTATCTAGACGACCTCCATTTCTGAAAGGCCAAGAAGTCTTTGTTGGCATTGGCCATGATTTGAAGCAAGCCATGGGAATAGCCAAAGCACCCATTGCTGAGTACACTCAACCTCGGCCTGCTATAGCACCGGTACACTGTGAGAATTGTTTGGACTGGGTAGAATGCTATTACAGGGACATACCATATCTGCAGGAACAATTAAAACATTTGGTTGCTCGTAATTCTTTGCTTGAACGAGAAAATCAGGAGTTGAAGGCATGTGTAGATTGGGCAAGTAAAAGGCCCAAAAGATCCGGTAGTATAATTATAAAAAATGCAACCAACTTCAATGCCATCATTAATTCAGAACTATCCAACCCTTCACTGTCTAATTTCTAGAATGGTAAAAGTGATTTTTTATTTTATTTCATTTTATTATGTTATTAAAGTCAAATAGGAAGATTTAGTTTTGATTTTCTTTGTTAATATAAGACTATCTACAGAATCTCACAATTCTATAGCCAGACTATTTCTGAATGTTAGTTGTCATTATTTTCTAAATATCAATTTTTTTTGTCATCTACAAGAAAATGATAATTATGGTGTTATTTACAAGGAGAAACCATCTTGGATCATACGTTGTATATTTCAGTAGTTTATTTTTTTATTTTGATAAAACTTTGTCATTATGTAATAAATTTTGATAAACCAACTCCTACAGGAATGGTTTCCTGTTGTACTATTTTTGTAAAACAATCTATTTTGGGGGGATTACACTCTATCTTGCATGATACGAGTTTGTTAATCCAAAACTAGTTTAAATAGTGATCATTGTTAATGGTGAAGATAACTTTTGTTGGGGATACATTATGGACATGTGATTTTGTGAACTGCTATGGGAAAGCTATCCACCATTGGCTTTAGACCTGTGTGATGCATATTCCATTATGTTCTTTTATTGCCTCAATTTTATGAGATATCATTATGTTTGATGCAGCTTTAGTCTTGTCCTCATGTGGTGCTTCATATTGTTAAGTATTTAGATGTTGTACATAATTTGTTATTCTATTTTGTATCTATGATTAATCTGTCATTTGATTATTATTGATTTATTCTGGATATTAAATGATGGATAATATTAATACTTTGAATTGAGTTTCCTTTCATTCTAAGTGTTGATTATCATAAGATCGCCTGATTTTTACAGTTATCATTCTGTTGTTATATTATTACTCCAACACATCAAACACTTCTTTGAATTTATTCTGGGAGTATTAACATTGTTCTGCCATAGGTTTACCTCACATGAAGGACAATTAGGGGCTTGAATTATACAAGAAGATAAACTCAGTTTAATTGATTAGTTACATGTTAGTTTCCTTGTTATTTAGTTAAATTATTTATTAATGAAATGAAGATAGCATGAATTGGATTTGACTGTTTATGTATCGTTATTTCAATTATATTTGCTTCATATTATTAGTTTTAAATCTTTAAACATTCAAAAAGAAAACAAAAAAAACACATTTATGTGCTTTCTTTATCTACTTTAGAAACGCTTTTAAAAACATTCATTTCACAAGACTTTAAGTAAATCTTGCAAGTTGTATATAGACTGTTTATAATCATATGCACATACTCATGTTTCTATCCGAACACTTGTAATTATTAAATTTATATTCTTAGTATCATAGATTTTAGATTAGTTTCATTTCTTTTATTATTTTTAGGACTTTAGTTGGCCAACAGAGCCATTAAACCCGTCGGGTCATTTCTTTCCAAACAACTTGGGTTATTTAGACAACCTCAGTCCGGATTTGACCTTCCATTTGATGGCATGTCATTTACGCCCACCAACAGGCTTCTACCTAAGCATGAAAAGCTATGCCCACCTTGACTCTACCCTGGTCACATCATGCTTCTCCAAGTTGAAAACATGTGTGGGGCTTCTACCTAAGAAACAAAAAAAATGCCCATACATGCTCCATCCTGGTTGGAATTTTGTTATTAATTATTCTTTTATGGGTCCCATTAGTTTCTTATGAGAGACAGTTCATTTTCCTCGGGATCCCTAGCTGAGCATATAGAAGGTTAATGATTGGATTTTATCTTTTTCTAGCTACAAGCCTCTGGGCCTTCAGACCCTTCTTCCCATGAAATGAGGGACAACCCCTTCTTGGGTCAGTACACCCAAAAATACCAAAATATAACAAGATGAGGGGATGAAGTGTGGAAAGTGACAAGTATGGTCGGGAATGGCACAATGAATCATCAAGAGGAACTCCCAGTAGAAAACCTATCCCTAAGGGTGACCCACATACTAGGGCACAATGTTAACCACCAAAGTGAAATAGGTAAAAGAGCATAATGTCCAAGAAAACGTTACATAATCAAAAGCAGTAATAGATGAAACAAACTCAAATTCCTTGAATATTGTAATGACACTCACCATAATACCTGACTTGTACCTCATGGACCAAAACCCAATGTCTTCCAAAGGCTAGTTAATGTGGTGGATACTGTCATGATGAAATTGGAGTTGTGGTGGGTCTATGCCTATGCAAGTGGACACTGCTAGTCAAGTTGTCTCCTTAGTTATCCCTAGAGGTTGGGGATAACAAGATGTAATCCTAGATCTTGGATACTTTAATGCAATGACATCTCACACTGTACTTCTTGTGAATCCTGACACATATCATTATAGTTAGAATCAAACTTAAATACTTCATTTCTAGGATCACATTCTTCCTTAACCTTTACAGACATGAGTGACAAGTTCTTTCTTGTATTAAACAATGTTTTCATTTGCCCCGTAGTGACCATAGAAAAAATAGTCTCCATTTGATGACCTCTCACAATGAACTGAATCCCATCTTTGAAAAGATGATTATTGTTATGTTCCCTACAAAAAATGGCCTTCATGTCATCAAAGATGGACTTCCCAAAAAAACCCCACAAATGTCAAGTGGAACCACATCTAACTCTACCTCATTTATGAAATTGGATGTGATTGCAAATCTTAATTTGCATTGCTTGGTTACCTGTAAATTATCATTCTCACAAACCCAACCCAAAGGATATGGTATCGGATGAGGCTTAGTTTTGAATCCCAAATTATTAACAAGTTTATCTGAAATAAGATTTAGTTGCGATCCATTATCAACAAATATGTCTATCTTAGTGTATTTTGAGATGACTCGTACATGAAACAATTCATTTATTTTTATTTCATCAGAGATTACATTATACTTTGAAGAAGAAGCACATGAACTAGAACTAGAAATGGAAAATATACAATTGATTCCCATAGTTGTAACCTTAGTTTCATCATCATAATCCGATCCAAGATCTTGGACTATGGATGTGGTGTTCTTTTTACCTTTCTGATGTCGAGCCCAATTTGGCTTCAATTCTGGATGAAATTTCTAGCAATGTTCATGATCATGTCCTTTCTTCTTAGAATGAGAACAAGATGGTTTTCCATCATACTTATTCGTTGTAGTAGTCTGTTTAAGTTTCTCTTTCCCTTTGTTCTTGCCTTCTTTTGGATGAACGAATTATGTTGAGAAACAATCATGGACATTCCTTATACCCGACTTAAGTTGAGTCACTTGTACACTAAATTCATCAAGGTTAGTTAGATTAAACATAAGTATTATATGCTTCAAATAATCATGTAATCCACTTATATAATATAACAAAGTTTCTTGTGTGTGCAAAGGAATGCCTAATATCAAATCTCTTTTACTAAACTCATGAGTATACTCCTGTACTCTTTGTTCTTCACTTTGCCTTAATGTTTTTCAATCCATCATTTCTTGTGGCATGTATCCTAATGGATAAAAATGTTTCTTTAATGCAACAACAAACTCACACTAAGAGGAAATTATTTTACCCCTTTGAAGAAGATCTTCCTGAGTCTTACTCTCCCACCAGATCAAATTTGTGTATGCCATTCAAAGAGTGGCTAGTTGGATCTTTGCATTGTCATCAACAATCTTCTTAATCCTACAATAAAATTCAATTTGTTTGATCCAATTATCCAACTTTTCTTCATTAAGTTCACCATCATACATGGGCAATTCAAACTTAACATTAAGTTTCAATAAAGGTAAATCAAAAGGTGTTTTCTTAGAATGTTTGTTTAAAGAAAAGCTTCCACTTGAACTAGAAGAAGAGGATGAGGATGAAGGGGATGGAGTCTTAGGAGGGTCACCACCATCTCCTTCCACGTTTGCAGTTGTTCTTTATGGACCATTCGTCGACATTCTTTTGGTCCCTGTACAATTCTTCCACCGTATATTTCTTCGCCATGAATGCTTCAAAGAAAACCTCCTCATAACCAAAAGGATGTCCTTCTCTTGGTGACGACATTTCTTGTCTTCGGGATACACGTCCAATTTTTGGATTATATTCTTCAAGTGATCCTTCACCATGCTTGAACTTGATCCTGGTTAACATTTACCCTTACAAGTCCTATCAAACCTGATATGATACCAGCTTGATCCTAGAATTAAACTGACTTGATTTGCAAATAATTAAACGTGAATTAAATTAGATTAATTTTTGAAAACATTTAATGAACAAATTGAAAGTTTGAATTGAAGAAATGAACAAAAAAATCAAATATAGATAAACACAAGTTGATAAAGGATTTCACCCCTCCTGGGCTATGTGTATGGGTCTGCTTCCAATGAGTGAGCTATCCATTAAAAGATGAGAAAATTCTTGTTTACATAAAAATGGTCTCCAACCTGCATCAGAACTATCTTTGGCCTCTTTAGGAAAGTTGCAACATTGTTGGGAACGACTTTCCCTTCTCTTCCTACACTAAAAAAGGTTTACAAATTCTTATTCCTCCATTTGACACAACAAACAACACTTTAAAAATTAATTATGATGAATCCGTTCAAGTCCAAAGTGTTTTTTCGTAGTGGTAAAAACATTGGGTTATAAAATGAAAGGTCGTGGGTTCAAATCCCACACCCGTTGGGATATTCGAGCAAATGCCAATATTTGAATTCAAATATAATCAAACCCGCATACCATAATAAGTAATGTTTTTGGCTCATTGGTTAATGTGTTGGGTCATTGGCGAATAGGTCATGGGGTCAAACCCATGGACCACTCGTTTTTGGCACTACATAAAAAAACTCATGTTAAATATAAAATCACCACTTGTCTATAATAAGTAACACTGGTGGATTGTTGGTTAAACCATTGGTTGATAGTGTGGAGGTCGGGGGTTTGATCCACTCACCTCACAATTCCTAAGTTGATAAGGCCCTTTTGGGAAAAATTAGGTTGCCACGTGGTGGCCCCTGATTGGTCCATGTGGAAACCACGTAACCATGCCACGTCAATCAGTGTCATTTCAACACTCATACAACCCTGTCATCCTGCCATGTCAGCATCTGTACAACCCAATAAACATGCCACATGAGAATCCATACACCCCATTTAACATTCCACGTCATCCTTTGTACTACCTTATCAAAATGTCATGTCGGCATCTGTATTGCCACCCGTCAGGTCTGTACTACCACGTTCCATGTACGTACTACCACGTGTCATGTTCGTACTTCCATGGGTCACGTATTTACTGTCACGTTTCAGTATCTGGTGATGACACATGTCAACCTTGTCACCCTTTTTGCTTGTTTTTCCAAAACTTCATAATGCCATAACTTTCACATACAATGTTTGTTTGACCTCGTTCAAACATCGTTGGAAATATCTCATTGAGATCTTCAACGTGAGTACATTTACATCAAATATCAAGACCATCATTTTTATCATTCAAAATCCACCTAGATCAATCCTCCCCTCTAGGAATCTTTTGGACCTCCAAAAGTCTGGTTCATTCAGAAATGAAGTGAGGGTACTGTCACCTCACTTGTGTAGTATCATCCATCATTCCTGCTCAAATAATGATCATCTAACTCATCACAACAAATATGAAAACTCAAATAGCATTTTTTATCAAATTAATCATTCCTTCCATTTCCTAAACATTGATATTCATTGTTGTAACTTCTAACCATACTCCACTGACTAATAGAAAACTGAGCAACAAAATTGTATATAAAAATGTGAAAGAGAATGAATCAACACCATATTTGTCCTTCTTAACAGGAGAAACATTAACCAAAGGATTTATTTACTTTCAACCATAGGTTGTAAGCTTGGATCCTAGATACTTTCATGCAGGGACGTCTCACACTATACTTCTTGTGAATCCTAAAATATATCATTATAGTTAGAATCAAACTTAACTACTTCATTTCTAGGATCACATTCTTTCTTAACATGTATATACATGAGTGCCAAGTTCTTTCTTGTATTAACTAGTGTTTTCATTTTCCCCGTAGTGACCATAGACAAATTAGTCTTCATCTAATGAGATATCACAATGAACTCAATCCCATCTTTGAAAATATGATACCTTTTTTTTCCCCTATAGAAAATGGCCCTCCTGTCATATAAGTATGGACTTCCCAAAACAATCTTGCAAATGTCAAGTGGAACCACATATAACTCTACCTCATCTATGAAACTAGATGTGATTGCAAATCTTAATTTACATTGCTTAGTTACATGTAACTTAACATTCTCACAAACCCAACCCAAAGGATACGATCTCAGATGAGGCTTAATTTCCAATACCAAATTCTTAACAACTTTCTCTGAAATAATATTTACCTGTAATCCATCATCAACAAGTCTGTCTATCTTAGTGTGTTTTGAGATGACTCGTATATGAAACAATTCATTTATTTTCCTTTCATAAGGGATTACATTATCCTTTGAATAAGAATCACATGAACTAGAACTAGAAACATAAAATAGACCTTTGATTCCCATAGTTGTAACCTTAATTTCATCATCAGGATCTAGTCCAAGATCTTGGACAATGGATGTGGTCTTTTTTTTACCTTTCTGAGGTCGAGCCCAATTTGGATTCAATTCTGGATTCAATTTTCACCAATGATCCTCATCATGTCCTTTCTTCTTACAATGAGAAAAAGATGGTTTTTCATCATCCTTCTTCACTATATCAATCCATCTGAGTTTATCATTCCCTTTGTTCTTGCCTTCTTTTGGCTGAAAATTTTATGTTGAAAAACGATCATGGTCATTCCTTCTACTTGACTCAATGTGATTCGCTTGTACACTAACTTGATCAAGGTTAGTTGGATTAAACATAAGTATTGTATTCTTCAAATAATCATGTAATACACTTATATACTTTAACAAAATTTCTTGTGTATACAAAGGAATGCCTAATATCAAAGCTCTTTTCCTAAACTCCCGAGTATACTCCTATACTCTTTGTTCTTTACTTTGCCTTAATGTTTGTCAATCCATCATTTCTTTTTTCATATAGCCTAATGGATAAAAAAAATTATTTAATGCAACAACAAACTCACGCCAAGAGGAAATTATTTTACCCCTTTGAAGATGATCTTCCTGAGTCTTACTCTCCCACCAAATCAAAGTTGTGCCTGCCAGTCAAAGAGTGGCTAGTTGGATCTTTTCATTTTCATCAACAATCTTCTAAATATTGCAATAAACTTCAAGTTGCTTGATCAATTTATCCAACTTTATCATTAATTCCATTGTCATACATGGGCAAATCAAACTTAACATCAAGTTTCAATAAAGGAAAATCAGAAGGTGTTTTCTTAGAATGTTTCTTTAAAGAAGACCTTCCACTCAAACTAGAAGAAGAGGATGAGGATGATGGGGATGGAGGAATATTAGGAGGGTCACCACCATCTCCTTCCACTTTTATAGTTGTTCTCGATGGACCACCTTCGTCGACCTTCGTTCGGTCCCTGTCTAATTCTTCCACCATAGCTTTCATCATCATGAATGCTTCAAAGAAATCCTCCTCAGAACCAAAATGATGTCCTTCTCTTGGTGACAACATTTATCATCTTCATGATACACGTTCAATTTATGGATTAGCTTCTTCAAGCGATCCTTCACCATGCTTGAACTTAAACCTGGTGAAAATTCACCCCTGTAAATTCTGTCAAACCTGCTCCGATACGAACTTGATCTGAAAATTAAACTGACCTTATTTGCAAATAATTAAACATGAATTAAATAAGCTCATTTTTTTAAAATACTTAATGAACAAATTGAAAGGATGAATTGAACAAATGAACAAAAAAACCAAAGATAGATAAACACAAGTTGATAACGTAGTTCACCCCTCCTATGATACATCTCCAGGTCCGCTTCCAATAAGTGATCGATCAATTAAAAGATGCAAAAATGCTTGATTACATCAAAATTGTCTCCAACCTACAACAAAATTGTCTTTGGCCTCTTTAGGTGGGCTGCAACACTGCTAGGAAAAACTTTTTCTCATTTTCCTACACGCAAAAGGCTTGCAAATTCTTATTCCTTCATTTTAAAAAGAAAACAACACTTTAAAAATCAATTATGTCGAATCCTTTCAAGTCGAAAGTGTTCATTGTAGTGTTAAAAACATTGGGTTATAAAATGATAGGTAGTGGGTCCAAATCCCACACCTGTTGGGATTTTTGGGTCAATGCCAATATTTGAATTCAAATATAATTAAACCCACATACCATAATAAGTATTTTTTTTGGCATATTGGTAAATTTTTTAAGCTGTTGGTGAGTAGGTTGTGGGGTCAAACCCACAGACCACCCATCTTTGGAACTACATAAATAAAATCGTGTTAAATATAAAATCATTGGTTATCCATAATGAGTAACACCAGTGGCTTGTTGATTAAATTGTTGGTTGATAACACAGAGGTCATGGGTTCAATCCACCCACCTGACAATTCTGGAGTTGATAATCCCCTTTTGATAAAAATCAAGCTACCACGTGGTGGCCCCTGATTGGTCCATGTGGCGACCACGTCACCCTACCAAACAGTTCCATGTCAACACTCGTACAACCCTGTCATCCTGCCATGTCATCATCTGTATAGCCTAGTCAACATCCCATGTCAACATACTTACAACGTTGTCAACATCTGTATTGCCCAATCGACATGCCAGGTCAGCATTTGTTGTACCACCTGCTAGGTCCATACTGCCACATGTCCTGTATGTACTTCCATTTCATGTTTTTATTTCCAAGTGTGATGTCCATACTACCACATGTTAGTCTCTGGTGATGCCACATGTCAACCTTGTCACCTTTTTTACCTTTTTTTCCAAAACTTCATAATGCCATAACTTTCTCATATGTCATTCATTTGACCTCATCCAAGCGTCATTGGAAATATATCATCAAGCTCTTTGACATGAGTACATTTACATCATAATTTGATACCATCAATGTTTATCGGTCAAAATCCACCTATATCACTTAGAGTAGGGAAGTTTTCCAAAAAGGGAACAATATTGGGGACATGTAGCGTAACCATTTGGCATTGACACTCTAAAGGGGGTTCTTGGGGAATGGGATTTTATGGATTTATATTTAGTGAGAAGGTTTGGAGGAATAATAACAAGGTGGAATAAGAGGTGTAGGGTGTTCAATTCATAACTACTGCACTTAGGAATGAAGGTAAATCTTCGGTCTTTGAACTTGGATAATATTTATCCAATTTTCAATATGTATGGACCTTATTGGAATTGAAGAGAATTCCAAGAGA
>ML853872.1:1782-12733 GCA_009831015.1 Picea engelmannii
AGATACCTTAGGTGACCCCTTTGAATGGTAAAGGGATGTTGATTATATCAAAATGAGGTCAAAAAGGGTGGTACTGGCATATAGTTGGAGGTCTGTGGTATATAGTATAGGCAAAGAACATGGTCAAAACCGGGGACCAACAGCTTGCTTCTTTCAATTCCCCCCCCATCCAGATAGACGAGTACCTCTTTTTAATTTAACGAGCTCGAGGAGGGTAACACATGCTCAATATGACTCACCTTCGGTAAGTCCTTCTTCCTTTATTTAACGAATTGGAAGAAGTAAGGGTTCGGTCTCATATGATCCCTTCAATGTATGATTGTTTAATGAGTCCAGAGAAGGTAAACTCGATGGTTTTTCATATTTAGAGAGTCTAAAAACAACTTAAAGACGACTCCAATGTTTTCCTTTTTCATAATGTTAGTCTTGCGAAGCCGAAAAAGAGATAAATTATCACTCGAAAGACGCCCTTTCAAACCTTTTAATGAGTGGGAAAGGAAGAAAGATCACTCGACAATCTTTTCATGTTTAGAGAGTCTGAAAAGAGCTTAAAGACGACTCCAAGGGGATCCTTTTTCATATATCCATGCAAGTTCGAAAAAGTGATAAAATTCTACTCGGTTACATTCTCATGTTTTTTCGAGCATGAGAAATAACAAACACTAAGATCGATATGCCCCCAACTTGAAAACTAGTGGCTTAACTCTAGAATGATCATCAAAGGCTGGAGACATGCCCTCCAAGCTTCAATTCATTCACCGACTTTAAGGTTGTCACCAATTTCTCTACTAGATGAAGAAAAAGGATAAGAGTGGATGAAAAGAAGGTTCAAGAGAGGTGACTGTGTAATTTTTTAACAAGCTTAACACAGAAAAATAACTATGCTCAGGGCTCCAAGTTCAATCTCCAGATTTCTGTTTCATTTTTTAATGAGCTTGCTACAGAGAGAAAAACTATGCTCAAAGCTTCTATTTCATTTTTTAATGATCTTGCTACAAAGAAGAGAAACTATGCTTGTGACCTCTATTTCATTTTTTAACGATCTTGCTACAGAGAGGAGAAACTATGCTCGTGACCTCTGTTTCATTTTTTAATGAGCTTGCCATAGAGAAGAGAAACTATGCTTGTGGACTCTCCTTGATCATGGCGTCCAAGAGAAAAATGCTCTAGAAGGACACCATTTCAAGGGAAAAAACTAGGTCATGGCTTCCAAGAGATCTTCACTGGATGGAAGAAAATCACTCCGGAAGGAACACTTGTCGAGGGCCGTGACAGGGGTAAGGAGATCAGGCTCCAATAGACCTACCGAAGAGATCACCATCTCAACTACCAGATCAAATCATCAAAAGTTTAAGTCATGGGAGACAACGCCACATAATTGACATGTGGCAGGGGTGATACTGTCTTCATATAAGAACCATTTAGGGAGGTAATCCAGTCAGGATCGATGAATGAAAGTTGATCAATAGTCACCATTCTTCCATCGTGCAGGAAATATATCACACGAAAAAGAGTAGACACAATAGTTTTCATGGAATAGACATAATCCCACCCAAGGAGTAAAGATAAATCCAAGGGGTCTTAGACTACCATGACATCAATAAAGACAGTCTTCCCTCCCAAAGCTATGGGAAACTGAGGAAGGGTCCCTAAAGGTTGACTAGTTGTTCTGTTAAAATCTAACAGATTCTGTGTAACCGACACAAGCTAAGGACAACCCAAAGCGTGCCCAGCAATAGAGGACAAAATACTAACAGACGCACCTTCATCTATCAACGTTTGAGGAATGTCCCGACCACAAACTTGTACTGTAATATGGAAAGGAATGTGAGAGGGAAGACAAGGTCCGGTTAGCACACCCCAATCAAAAAGGATGGCCTCATTACTTGGAGGGAGTTTCACGGGAGAAGGAGGAATGCCCCCCAACACGGTAGATCCTGTATCAACGAGAAAAATGTGGACAATTGTTGAAGGAAAATATCCCTGCTGATAGGTAGATCTCCTCTTGAGAGCTAGACTCTTAACTCTTAAGATAGAAGATTCTTAACATGGACACTGACTTCCTTTCATATCTATACAAACTAATGTACGAGGAGGAAGGAGAAACGAAGTACCTTTTTCCGGCGTTTGTCCCTGCACGCTCTGAGTTGAGCTCCAATCTTTTGCTCCTTGATGAGCCCTGTAGACAAACAATAGTACAACCACTTCCTACTCTATTGATATTAGCTTGAAATAGATCTATCTATCAGAGACAAGTTCATGTGAGATTAAACACAAACTAGAAAGAAACAGGCCAAGTGTGTCATATTGATGAGAACAATGACAGAAGTAACTTACAACCGTAGATGCGAATGGGACAACTTCGTCAAGTCCCCTTTGTCTAAACCTTGCTCAAAAGATCCATGATCCGGATGACAACAACTTCACTGATTACTTTCCTCCAGTTCACTGTATGTTTCCTATGAGATCATAGGTTTCATGCTTCCAATTCTTCCTCCCCTTTCACCATCATAGAGCCTGCTTATATAGGTTTAGAGAGGCCTAACCTCTTGAGGTATGTTTAGGGTAAGATGAGGATTTTCCTCCTTGAGTCAAGGATCTTCCATAAGATCATGGCTGAACCAGGAGTTCGAATGCAACTGCCTTCCAAGATTGAAATATCTTCCCCTTATTCTCCTCAATAGATCAACTTCTACCCAGAATAGGTAGCGCTCCCTCAAAAAGGCCATCAGAGCGCTATAGCGCTCCCTAGTAGGCTTTAGGGGGGCGCCAACGCTCTTGAAATGCATAGTGCTCCTTCAGAAGGGATTTTTGGTGGTATAACACTCCCTATCACTTTATAGGGGAGAGCCAGCGCTCCTAAGAGTGATATAGGGGAGCGCTCTCTTCTAAAACCTTAGATTGAATGCTTCTTTCAGGTGATAAGAGGTACTTGACTTCAGTTAACCATTCCTCTTCCTTCAAATCAAGTGTTTGAGGCATTTTAAGTGGCTTCTTAATGTCGTTATAAGTATGACATGGGTATCATGGCAACATGATTTGCTTGACACTTGCGACACTTGCGACACTTATCAAAGCGAGTAATGTTGATGTGTAAGAGATTGCCCCTCAAAGTATGAAGTTAGAAGATGAGAACTGATAACTGAAATGCTTTGTAGACTTTCAAGCAAGGGTATAGACTCGGAGAACCTGACAGAAGCTACACACAAACATCCAAAAAATATTATGACATGTTCCAAACCCAAGCCAGGCATACCTATGCTTGGGTGATCAAGACTTGCAAGATATGGCCGCCATAAAATACACTGCGGATCCATAATTGTATTGATAAAAAGGTATACCCACCGAGGATACAATGTGGATTTATACTCTGATGACCTAAACTGATCATAGCCACGAAGAATACACAATGGATCTACGAGATGACAAGACATAGCCACGACCAATACAAAGTGGATCTATGTAATAGTATATGTGTCATTGTTCAAGAGAAACTCCTTCGCAACCTGGGAAAAGTACATATCAAAGTAATTACTCAACCCAGGGTCTTCTTACCGATCCCGATGTAGTACGAATCTAACCATGTGAATATATGTCCTGATGTCGACAGAAACCACTTGATTACCGGTCAATGATGTAAACTGTTAACAAGCGCGAGGGAGATCACCATTAATGTCAATGATTCCTGAGGTACCCTAGTACATTCCAATGAATGTGAATGGATGAGATGGAGTCGAACATCTGTGGAATCATTCGATCAGAGGTCAATGATGTAAACCCACTGTCGGACATGAGGAGGCCTGCCATTGAGGCATGTAGGTCCCAAAGTACTAACTTGTTTCTAAGCCTAGTTCCTGGATAATGTGTTGAAGTCGACATGAATAGACTCGTCGAGAGAGGGTCTTGATGTATCCCCCATCAACGACACGAAACACACACAGAGATGTAATTGGTCGATCAAATGAACATGGACTAACATGGGTATAGAGACAAGATATTTGTGATGGCTGACTCTCGAGGCGGATACTTCCCTTGAACACTGAGGCACAACAACAGAAGAATGACATGGACCAAAACTTTATGATGCAGTGGATGCTGTGACTTATGTCAGGCGACCCAAAGGAGTGAAAGAAACTCAAAGGATTGGCTTAGCACAGAGGTTCAACGGATTAAAATGCGTGCAAAATACAAAGAGCCATTGTTTAAGGGTGACTCCAAGAATTACTTGGTAATGTTCTCAAGAGACTGCTTGGCTTGCTTCTTTCAAAATTTCCCCCATCCAGATAGACGAGTACCTCTTTTTAATTTAACGAGCTCGAGGAGGGTAACACATGCTCGATATAAATCACCTTCGGTAAGTTCCTCTTCCTTTATTTAACGAACTGGAAGAAGTAAGGGTTCGGTCTCATACGGGCCTGTCGATGTTCGTTTTAGCGAGTCCAAAGACAGAAAAATCGAAGGTTTTTCATGATTATAGAGTCTGGAAAAAAATTTAAAAGAGAACTCTCTCAGTTCCTTTTTCGTACAGTTAGTCTCACGAGGCTGAAAAAGAGATAAACTACCACTCAAAAGACGCCCTTTCAAACCTTTTAACGAGTGTGAAAGGAAGCAAGATCACTCGACGATATTTTCATATTTAGAGAGTCTGAAAAGAGTTTAAAGATGACTCCAGGGGGTTCTTTTTTCGTGTGTCCATACGGGTCCGAAAAAGAGATAAAAGTCTACCCGTTGCGTTCTTATATTCTCGATCTTGAGAACGAACTAAGACTATGCTCGTGGATGTGACAAGGTAAACAAACGATCAGAAATGCTTTGAAACCTGTAGTGTCAAAACAGCAATCCAGAGGTTTAGTGAGGCCATTATATTGTCAAAGAAAACCACAAATAACTATACCTTATAAAAAATGGAAATTTATAAATAATAATACAAGAAAAACCTTCATTTACCATTTCATTTTGCATAAGGATTTGTAGCAGTGGAGATTCTCATTTTGGAAGTGGATCTTGTTTTGCTCGATACCGGAGCTACGGTTGACCATTTCTCTCACCGTTTGGACCAGTTAGATCTTCATCTCATCTTCTTTCAATTACATGGTTCAATATTTGTTTTCACAACAATATTTAAATTAAAAAACGAAGCCCTAGGTCGTTCCAAAAAAGATCAAATCGGCCTCTATTGAAAACGATGGAAAAATACATTTGTTTACAAAAACGTTTTTAGAGGGTGGTAGCATAGATGCCAATGCCTCGATACTTGGGTAGATAGGTCGTTTTTGTTAAGGAATCCATAAAAAACTCAAAAATTTGCCGACGCAACCATTATGAAAATTATTTTAATTTTAAAACATTTTATTGCTGCGTGATGATTATTGAGTGATAAAAAGAGGGCGTGGTCCTTTTTGAACAGCATGGGCAATAGATTTCAAGTTTTTAAATTGCTTAAGAAATTGCTGAAAAATTGAATAATGAAATTCTTTGTTTTTTTTGTTTGTAGGTGATTTCGGCAACGACCATGATTGAGTGGAAGGAACAGGAGCATGAACTTGATGATTTGGCTTCTTTGCGGAGTCCTCGTATGCGGGTTGCATTGAGAGATTGTGGCCTTCTGAAATTATTCAAATTGCAAAAGATGAAGAATGAGATACCAATACCAGGACGTCGCGGGGGTGCTCAGGTTGCAGTAGATCCGGGGGTACTGGTGATAGGCCTTCGGGAGGTTGAAAGAAAACTTCAAGGCCTCACGATGGGCATTCCTCCTCTACGGAGGAGAGAAGTGCCTTTACATCTACAGAAACACACTGTGGGGGTGTCTGAGAATGTTAATTCTCTACTGAGACGAGTAGTGCGAGCGGTGATATGTTATTCTCAGCATAATGCAGTGCAGAGAGATTAGAGTCTCTCTGGGGACTGTGTATTTTGTATGACTTGTTAGACGATGTTGTATGGGTGTAAAGACACAAAATTTTGCTCTTCCAGATACTTTTTTGATGTAATCAAAACATTTTTAGTCACGCTATGTATATATATATATATATATACAGTTACGAGTTTTTACAGTGCCAAAAGATTTGTGAATGATGATGTCTTTAATGTGATGTGTTTTTATTTACATGTGACGTACAATTTGTTTTCCTTCATGAAACCTTATCTATGGGCAATATACTGATCCATGATGTAATTAGATAACGAATCCGAAACATTGTTGAGTTCTCTTGGGATATGTCTGTATTCGATGTAATCAAATATTCATTCAAGACGACGAACTTGTAGGTGGAGATGTAGTAGGATAGGATTATGAATAGCGTAGATACGGTTGAGTTGATAGACCACGAGTTGGGAGTCTAGGTTAACAATGATACGAGAGATACCTAGGGAGGAGGCTTGGGTCAAAATTTCGATGACAACATGATATTCTGCCATGTTATTAGTCGCTGGTCCTAAGCAAATACCTCCTGAACTCACCACCTTGTCAAATTGGTAAATGACCCATGCTGTCGAAGCAATGTTCCAGGTGTGTCGACTAGCGCCATCTGCAAACCCGACAAAGATAGGAAAGGAAGACGTCATCTGTGCATGAAAACACAAGGCACAATTATGAGTGGCAAAGGTAAAGACTCGAGCACATGAAAGAAACAGACACACCAAACTAAAATACAATAATGTACAATGTACACATGCTAGGTGATCTAGGCATAGTACTTTTAAAAGTAAAGCCCATTCCGGGGCTCTCCTAGGGAAATTCCATCATAGTCAACTAACTCGTAGGCGCCTATGTGCAGAACACGTTTCACATTGTAAGGGCCATGCCACAGAGGTTCTAACTTACCTATCCCTAGTTTGTCATGAGCCTGGTCATAGACGAGGACTAAGTCTCCTTCTGCAAAAGTACAAGGATGGACAGATTTGTTGTATTGATTTTTTATCCATTTTTGATGTGCCTCATTAACGAGAGCGACATCACGACGTGTTTCATCCAGTTTGGTTAGATATAAGAAACGTTATTCTTCGGTAGAAGTATGGGGTAGGAGTTCTACTTTAAGTTTCAGAGGTGGAATCTCACACTCTATTGGTAAAACAACTTCGATGCCATACACTAACTGGAAAGGAGTGAACCCAGTTGCGGTTTTCACAGAAGTACGGTAAGCCCAGAGAGCGGAGAAAAGTTGTAGATGCCAGGATGTCTTATTTTCCCCTACCATGTGTTGAATCATGGTTTTAAGGACCTTGTTGATGGATTCAACTTGTCCATTGGCCCGAGGATAGTATGGGGATGAGTTTTCATGGCGAAAACCCAACTTGGCATGCAATTCACTCATCATCTGGTTCTTAAAGTGTGAACCGTGATCGGTGACAGTGGCGCATGGTACACCAAAACGAGTTATGATGTGGTTAAAAACAAAAAGAGTTGCGGTACGACCATCATTCAGAAAGGTGGGCATAGCCTCAGCCCATTTGGTAAAGTAGTCGATGACGACGATTATATAACCGTGCTCCCCAGCTGAGGTAGGATTACATTGCATAAAATCGATACCCCACTTGGCGAAGGGGTCGATGGCGATAATGGGGTGCAGCGTAGTAGGGTGGGTGCGTGCCTTGTTGTTAAAAACTTGGCAGGGTGGGCATTTTTTGACTGCCTCAATACAATCTTTGAAAATCAAGGGCCAAAAATAGCTAGCACGTAGAATTTTTTGGGCTGTGGCCATCCCAGAAAGGTGACCGCCATAGGCTCCAAGGTGACATTTGTTCAGAATACGTTCAGCCTCTGCATGAATCAAACATCGTCGAAGGATAGTGTCAATACCACGACGATACAAGGTGTCGCCGATGATAAGATAACGACGAGAATGGTGGCGAATACGTCGACACTCTTCACGGGAAGTGTTAGGATGAAAGCATTGGGTTTGGAGGTAAAGGAGGATGTCTCCATACCAAGGATCAGAGGTGTTGATGAGGAAAAGAGTTTCGTCAGGGAGAGAATCTCTAGGTTCGATGTCTTCATCAGCATGGGGGAGATCGCAAATAAGCTCCGCAAACACCAGGGACTTTTTGGCTTTGGACTTCGCAAATTCAAGATCGAATTCCTGAAGGATGACGATCCATTTAGAGTATTTTCCCCCGAGCACTTGACATGTCAAGACGTGGTACATGGGGTTTGAGTCCGCAATCACCGTGGTGGTGCGTAGTAAGATGTAATGGCGAAATCTCTGGACAACGATGACGACTGCCAGAGCTAGTTTCTCTACATGTGAATATCGGAGTTTGGGTCCAGATAGACTCTTGCTCAGGTAATAGATCACATGTTCCTCACTGTTGGGGTCCTCTTGAACTAACACCATTGCAATAGTGGAAGTGGAGGCAACTAAGTAAAGGATGTAGTCCTTTGTATACTCTGGAGGATGCAACAAAGGTGCATGGGTCGGGGCATGCTTGAGAGAATCAAATGATCGTTGAGCGATGCCATCCCAGATGAAAGGGGTGTTTTTCTACAACAACCACATGAATCCTTTAGTTATCTCAGCGTAGTTACAAATGAAACGACGAAGGAAGTTTGCTTTTCCTTGCAAACTTTGGAGTTGAGTCAAACTAGTAGGCGAGGGTAAGGCCAGAATAGCCTTAATCTTTAAGGGATCCACCCGAATCCCATCTTTAGAGACAAAAAAACCGAGGAGTCGACCGGATTTGACAACAAAAATACACTTATGTGGGTTCAAACGGATACGGTAAAACCGACATCGAAGAAAAATAGCCCATAAGTGATCAACGTGATCTGATCGATTGGATGAGTGGGCAGGTAAGTCGTCGAGGTAAGGTTATACAATATGCTTGATATCGTGGAAAGCATACGACATGGACCACTGGAAAGTAGCACCAACATTTTTGAGACCAAAAGGTAGCTTTCGATAGGCGAAAGTTCCCCATGGGAAGATAAAGGCCGTCTTATGTTGATCAGCAGGTAAAATTTCAATCTGGTTATACCCGGAAAACCATCCATGAAGGAGAAGATTACACTCCCAGCACAATTATCAATGATCTGGTTGATGAAGGGCGTAGGGTGGTTGTACTTTGGACAAGCCTTATTGAGATCCCGATAGTCAACACATACATGGATGGTCCCTTGTTTTTTGGCAACTGGAACAAGGTTGGAGACCCATTCTGTCAAAGGGACGGGAGAGATAAAGCCAGTTTTAAAAGTTTCTCAACTTTTGCCTTTATAGCCACGATTTTCTTGGGATGAACCGGGCGGAGTTTCTGTCGAACAGGTTTGTCACCTGGGTAAGTCTTGATTTCATGCACGACAATCGAGGGGTCAATTCCTGGAATTTCTTTAGCTCCAAGCGAAGACATTGCATAATTCTTTAAACATAGCGGTATAAGATATCACTTCTTCGGGTGTGCAATTAGCACCAAGGTTAATGTTTTCCACAATGCCTTTTTTGATCGAAATATCAATAACGATCATAGTAGAGATATTACCCATATTCCCCTCAGAAAGAGTGTCTTGTGTGAGGATGGGAGATTGTGGGGAATGGGTAACATCAGGAGGGAAGAAAGAGTGTATGTCGTTGTGAATTTCTTCCAAAGGCAGAAGAAAAGAGGATTGATGATGGTTATCATCCCAAGGTACATCGTCGATACTAAGAATTTCCATTATAGATTCGTCGAAAGGAAAAATGTGGGAAATGTAGTCAATTGCGGACGATAGGGAATCCAACCATGATGACATCGAGTAGGCATTGAGTTCCAATAAATGGGGGTTGTCCAGGGAGGGGGAGGCATATTGAATAGCCACGTATGTGGCCTCGGCTGGGCTAAGTGGCATAGTGTCACCTAACACATCGAATTCCATAGGACTAGGTACAATCCAAGGGTCGGATGATTCCAAAGATTGATAAGCCATAGTCAAAATCATATTGACAGTGGCAATATGATGTGTGGTGGGTGGAAGTGGTGTAGGGAAGGTACCCATAAGGCTAGAATATTTCAACAAGCCAACACCAACGCTTTCATACGTAACTGGGTGGTCTCCCAAAAAAAGAATGTTGTTGGTGACAGGGGCACGAGTGTTGGGTGTACAGAAATCTAGTTGATCGATAGTGACAATTTTTCCTTGATGGGGGAATTGTACACATCGAAACACCGACGAGGCGACGACACTCATAGTGTAGAACCAACTTCTTCCAAGTAGTAGGTTGTAATCGAGGGGGGCATCGACCACCTCGACATGAACGGTAACAATTTTGCCGCCCAACTGAACGACTAAGGATTGTAAAAGTCCGTGAGGATGAAAACCTTGCCCATTGAAAGTGCGTAACATCGTAGGGGATTTGTTAAGGGCAGGTTATTTTAAGCCTTTCCAACAAGCTAAAGACATGACACAAGTAGAGGCTCCCTCATCCAAGATAGTTCGGTGGATTTGTTGATTGTGAACAACAACATCGATCTGAAAAGCTAGTTGGTGGGAGAGTCGACGTTGATGATCATCCAGATTAAACGTGAGGTTATTAGATAACTTAGGATTTAAAGTGACGATGGCAACTAAGAGAGTTCTACATTGGCTGGGACAGTGTTGTAGAACTTCCAAAGCAGATATAGCACACGGTGCTTGAGCCAAATCTTCAACAATGTTGTAGTTTTGGGCAGCCCGTGAACTAGGAATAAAGGTAGATTTATGGATAGTGCTCTTAGGAGGGCATAAGATGGAGTCAAACAAAGGTTTCTTGATCTAAAGTGGCCCAGACGGAGGGCTAGCAGATGGAGGACTAACGGATGATGGTAATGGGTCTGGTAAGGAACCATTAGTGGGCTTCGACTTATCAGGTTTAATCGGTGTGTCATATGTCATAGTGCGAGTGGTCAGATTAATCCCGTTAAACATGTAAATGTGGGCACTTGTCGAGGCCTCATCATGGGATTGGTTGGAACTGCCCCCTGGAGTGGGGGTTTGAGCAAC
>ML853872.1:12783-29324 GCA_009831015.1 Picea engelmannii
AGTTCGGTGGATTTGTTGATTGTGAACAACAACATCGATCTGAAAGCTAGTTGGTGGGAGAGTCGACGTTGATGATGATCCAGATTAAACGTGAGGTTATTAGATGACTCAGGATTGAAAGTGACGATGGTAGCTAAGAGAGTTCTACGTTGGCTGGGACAGTGTTGTAGAACTTCCAAAGCAGATATAGCACACGGTGCTTGAGCCAAATCTTCAACAATGTTGTAGTTTTGGGCAGCCCGTGAACTAGGAATAAAGGTAGATTTCTGGATAGTGCTCTTAGGAGGGCGTAAGATGGATTCAAACAAAGTTTTCTTGATCTAAAGTGGCCCAGACAGAGGGCTAGCAGATGGAGGACTAACGGATGATGGTAATGGGTCTGGTAAGGAACCATTAGTCGGCTTCGACTTATCAGGTTTAATCGGTGTGTCATATGTCGTAGTGCGAGTGGTCAGATTAATCCCATTAAACATGTAAATTTGGGCACTTGTCGAGGCCTCATCATGGGATTGGTTGGAACTGCCCCCTGGAGTGGGGGTTTGAGCAACCAAATATTGTTGCTGTGGAAAAGGCTGGGTAAGCACAGTGGGTTGTGAATTTCCCTTAAAAATCTTGGCCACTTCATCGCGATGTGTACAGTCTCGAGTGTAGTGATCATCTCCACAAATGAGACATGGGAATTTCGGTTTCCGTTGTCGTTGTTTTCCGACAGCCGGGGTTTGAGGTTGATTTTTTGGTTGTTCATTGTTGTTGTTTTTATTTGGTTTATTTCTTGCTTTCTTCTTGCCTCCAGATTGTTGTGAAGGGGTCGATTGGACCGTATTCACCTCAGAGACTTGAGTTTGAGGGGAGGTAGAAGAGGGTGCGGTTGAACTGGGAGCAGACATCGAAGCGAGCCGCTGGGTTTTTCCAATCGACTGGGAAGTAGATTAGGTTTTGACGGAGCCAATGACTCCACCCACGTGCGAGGTAGACGACGGTTTGGATGGGTCAGTAGTGGCACGGGTAGCATTTGGTATCAATTTGTACAGAGTATTATATTGTGAATAAACCAAATCTAGGTACTGAGCTCGAGAAATAGCTTCTTCCTCGGTGACTACACCACCCATAGCAACATTATGAGCGAACTGGGGTAACAATGATTTGGTGAACCATTCCGCTAATAATTGGTCAGGAATGACTGCTTTGATTAACCTTCGTTGTCATCTCCATTCATGAATATGATCAGAGATATGTACGGAGGTTGTCTGATGAAGGGAGGTCAATAGTTCAGTACCCGTCTCGTATCGAATGGGTAGTTGGAAGTGTGTGAGGAAGGACATGGCAAGGGAGTTGAAATCGTGAAAAGAAGCACATGGTAGTTCAATATACCACTTTGTTGCAGAACCCGTAAGCGTTCATTGGAAAAGATGCAAACGTATAGAATCATCCATGAGGGAGTTGGATGAACACCACAAATGGAAAGTCATCAAGTGGTTGTTTGGGTCTTCTTCGGACTTTTCGTCGAATTTTGGAATATCAGAAGGACGTTTAGCTGGAATAGCTGGCCAAACCGGAGAATGAAAAATAGGATCATTCGTTAACCGAGACAAGTCTGGGAGGTCCAGAGTCGCTAGGAAAGGTAGTTGTCGGTTAACCTGCGGGTAATATTGGTGTGGCATAGAAACACTAGTAGGACCATACACTAGGTTAGGTGGATAATTGTAACCAATGGGTCCTCTTGTATAAGGTTGGTGTTGACCAGGGTACACAGGATTTGAGGGGGTTCGAGAAACATGAGCGAGCGGAGGATAACCAGATGGGTTTTGAGGATTATAAGCCAGATTTGGAGTTTGTCCATAAGGAGGATATAGATGAATCCCTTGAGGGGGAAGAGGTTGTTGTGGAGATTGAGGATTGTGTCCCCCTAAGAACTGTGGGTTTTCTGGAAAAGGGATATTCCATGGATTGGGTGTGGTAGACACATTTTGTCCATACGGTTGATGGTAGGCTCCGGATTGAGACTGCCCCCCAGCATGAGGGTGCCCTCCAAATGGAAGTTTTCCTCCAGTGGGAGGATGCCCCCCAGCTTGAGGTGGAGTTCCCAGAATTTGGGAACCATACGTAAACGACTGACCGGTGCTGCTTAACGGGTTAAATCCACCAAGACCGGTCCCTCCGGGTTGTTGTATAGGTATAGAACTTCCAGGCATAACTTGGGTAGTAGTGACAGTGGAAGAATTTAGTGCTCTGTACCCAAAAGGGAGCAATGATGAAGGTATAGGTGTTAGTGGTGTGCCAATTGCAGCTTGGATAACCACCACATTACTGGCGGGAATAGTTGGGACGTGAGGAACCATTATAGAGTGGCCCGTATGGAGAGAAAAAGTGGACCTTGGGCCCACAGACGATGTGTTCGGATCAACGGATGGTGTAGTTGAAAAAATGGTAGTACCGGTAAAATGGTTTAAGGGTACAATGTAGGTGATAGGCGCGTCGACACCTATTCTTGTTCCATAAAGATCCCACACCATGCGCGGTGGACTTCGAACAATGTCTGCGGTCCAAAAGGGGTCGTCGACTAGAGGGTTTGAATGAGACCCAGTCGAAATGTCATAAGGATTGATGGCGACAAATTCACCGGCTGAATTGAGTTGGAGAACACGTCTCTCATATCCCTCCGGAATGCGGAAAGCCTCCAGAGATTATGAAACAATTCGAAAATTCTCTAAAGAGGTGGGAACTTCTTCTTGGGAGGTTATAGTGTCATGAACCTCGCTTTGTTGAGGAGATTCCTCCATAGAATGAGGGGGTAAAGCGGTATTCTCTTCCATATTTTATGGAGGAAGTCCTTGTAGCCTCCGCGAACGACGTGGAGGGTCGATGTTGGCGAAAAAGAGTCGATGGAAAAAATCTATGGCCAACTACCGAAAAGAAGCAACATACGCTAATAGAATCTAGGAATCACAACTAAGAAAACAAAACCTTATCTCAATGACTGTACTAGTTGGTGATGAAATCCAACGTCGCGTGATCAAGTCAAGAAGGGGCGGGGATATAGTGGAACAATTACAATGGCGACCTGCTTAACAGAATTTCACCTTGGTGCAAGCTTCCACGCAGTAATTGTGGATTTACCCTCCAAGGAGCCCGAGTGAGTTTGACCAATGTCTGTTCCAGGTACAGTGAGACTTCCCTTCACTGTCACCTTGTGTAAGACCCTAAATATTATGGCCACTAAGGTTACCAATTCGCAGTCAGCCCCTGGGCAGGTACTGTCGACAATCCAGTCCGAACGTACAAGCAGGGTATCTAGCCCGAAATCAACTTGAAAGGATTCCACTCAACATTGTGGGTATACCTTTAAGCGATCCCCATAATACGATCTGAATACTACAATTAGTCAAACCATGGAGGGATAATCTCCGTAGCTTTCCCGAGTGTGACCTCGTGCGTAACCCCTGTGTGAGAGGGGGATCCCAGGAAGACTTATACGACAATTGGATTTGACTCTCCCTAGCTCAGGATGCTAATGTTTGTTTTGGAAACTTTGGAGAGTTATGATCACAGCCTAATCCAAAGTACTAATCCTAGTCTACTGTTGGTGGAGGATCCTAGAAAAGAAAATGTTCTAGATAGTTTTTAATTAGCGTTCATTTTATAACTGTTCTTTACTCAAAAGGGGTGCATGGAAGTGAAACGGATGGAATGATGAATCAATCCCCAAAAATGCATCAAATATGATAAACAATCATTTCTTTTCGATGAATATCTATTTAAAGGAGAGAGAGAGAGTTATTTTCACTAACAAACACTAAGAAGGAATGTCCTCAAACAAATTTTCTTCAATCAAATCCGATGTGGTGCTAAAACTTTTTGGAGATGTCTTCTAATATGAAAATCAATCATGAAGATGTCTCTTTATTGTTTGTGTGCGAATAATGATTAATTCAAAACGACACTTCTCCTGCCAATTATCCTTTTGGATCAAGGAAACTTAGACAAACATAAGCAGGTTTTGTACAAACAATACACCCTCCTGCTGTGATCGAAAACAAGAAGCAAAAAAGAAAATAGAGAAAACCAAGAATTTCACACAAAAAAGAGATGTTGAAGAACAATGACCTAAAAAAAAAACAAATGAAGAGATTTGTAGACTTATGATGTCCTTCACCAGAGTTTCTTGCTCAGTCAAAAAGGAGAGAAAAAACAATGCATGGATTTCAAACTCCCAACAACAGAAAAACTCAAAAAATAATGAAGAAGGCTACAAAATCTAAACAGGAAGGTATTTGTTCCTCAGAAGGAAGGATGTCAAAGTTCAGTGGGAAGAAGCATTGACTCACAGAGAGGCTCAACAAGTGAAACATAGAGACTGGACCCCGGAAAAAGCAATTCTGGAGAGGTTTTTTGCCAAAAATGGGCTAGCGCTCTGGTGTAAGGGGAACCAAGCATTATAGTGCTCTGGCTAACACATCCAGGGAGTGCTGGTGCTCTATTAACACAGCCAAAGGGGTGCCAGGCTTGAAAATCTCATGAAAATGTCCAAAAATCCAGAATTTCATTCGAATTTTGGTAATCAAGCTGAGTGTGATGGGGTAAGGAGTCAATCAACACATGAAATCAATCTAAAAGGGGTGAACTAGGTCTGAAAACAATAAAAGGGTAAGACAAGGTCTATGAGGAAAAATCAAAACCCAAAGTTTCGATTCAATTTTCCCCAGTGGAGTCGCCAGTTTCTGTTGAAGGAAAATCTACCTACTGACAGGTAGATCTCCTCTTGAGAGCTAGACTGTTAAATCTTAAGACAAAGGATGCTTAAGATGGACACTAACTTCCTTTCAGATCTATACAAACTAATTTACGAGGAGGAAGGAGAAACAAAGTACCTTTTTCTGGCGTTTGTCCCTGCACGCTCCGAGTTGAGCTCCAATCTTTCTCTCCTTGATGAGCCCTGTAGACAAACAATAGTACAACCACTTCCTACTCTATTGATATTAGCTTGAAATTGATCTATCTATCAGAGACAAGTTGATGTGAGATTAAACACAAACTAGAAAGAAACAGACCAAGCGTGCCATATTGATGAGAACAATGACAGAAGTAACTTACAACCGTAGATGCGAATGCGACAGCTTCGTCAAGTCCCCTTTGTCTAACCCTTGCTCAAAAGATCCACGATCTGGATGACAACAACTTTACTGATTACTTTCCTCCAGTTCACTGTATGTTTCCTATGAGATCATAGGTTTCATGCTTCCAATTCTTCCTCCCCTTTCACCATCATAGAGCTTTCTTATATAGGTTTAGAGAGGCCTAACCTCTTGAGGTATCTTTAAGGTAAGATGAGGATTTTCCTCCTTGAGTCAGGGATCTTCCCTAAGATCATGGCTGAACTAGGAGTTCGAATGCAACTACCTTCCAAGATTGAAAGATCTTCCCCTTATTCTCCTCAATAGATCAACTTCTTCCCGGAATAGGTAGCGCTCCCTCAAAAAGGCCATCAGAGCGCTATAGCGCTCCCTAGTAGGCTTTAGGGGGGCTTCAGCGCTCTTGAAATGCATAGTGCTCCTTCAGAAGGTCTGTTTGGTGTTATAATTCTCCCTAACACTTTATAGGGGAGCACCAACGCTCCTAAGAGTGATATAGGGGAGCGCTCTCTTCTAAAACCTTAGATTGAATGCTTCTTTCAGGTGACAAGAGGTACTTAACTCTAGTTAACCATTCCTATTCCTTCAAATCAAGTGTTTGAGGAATTTTAAGTGTCTTCTTAATGTCATTATAATTATGACATGGGTATCATGGCAGCATGCTTTGCTTGACACTTGCGACACTTGTGAGCAACATGCAACACTTGCGACACTTATCAAAGCGAGTAATGTTGATGTGTAACAACAGTATTGGGTTTACTCTTTAGAGGGAGAGTAGGATTGACTGATGATGGGATCAGATCGACCACACTGGCACTCTAAGGATGAAGAGTGGGACTGACTGAGGAAGGGACTAGATCAGTCACTTTGGCACTATTTGGATGAGTGGGATTGATCGGTGGCGGAACTGGATTGACCACTTTGGCACTCCTCAAGGAAGTAGTGGGATCGGCCGATGATAAAACCAGATTGACCACTTTGGCACTCCTCAAGAAAGGAGTGGGATCGACCACTTTAACACTCTTCGGATGAAGGGTGGGATTGACCGAGGAAGAAACTGGATAAGTCACTTGGGTTTCACTTTCCATATGAAAAGAGGGGTTGATTGATGAAGGAGATGGATCAACTACTTTGGTGAGTGGTTCAACCGAGGATGAAACTAGATTGACCACCTGATCAACCGAAGATGGAACCGGATTGATCATTCCATCGACCAATAATGGGTTGGGGGAAATCCTATGATAACTAGATGGAAGTTGAAGCTTTGCTAAAAGAGAAGAAGGCTCGTCCATGCAAGGACAAAGGTGAGAATAATGATCACCTTTGCATAACATACAAGGGAATTTGATAGTTTTCTTCTTATTACCAACCTGAACGTCACTAGTTGACAGGGCATCACTAGCATGTCTAGCAGAGGTCGATGACGTGGAAGACCACATTTCTAAGACCTTGGGAATACCAGGGCAATCCATTAGAAAGTGGTCACCCTTACAAAGACTGTAAGGGAATTTAGGTTTCAGATTATTTATTTTAATCTTGTTGACCTCGTCAACACTCCCAGTACTATTAACAGTAGCTGGTTGCTTGGATCCAACATTTGATGTTGTTGGAGCCTTGGTCCTTTGCGGGTTCTTCTTGTTCTTCTTTTTCCGTTTCTTCTTCTTCTAATCAACCTGGATACTTTCTTTAGAGCTTTCACTGGGCGAAGAAGGAGAAAGGGAAGGAGACTTAATGGGTGAAGAAGGCGAAAAGTCGACATGAGGTTGATGTGTGGGTGGTGTACTGACATCTAAAGTATTAGGTGCAGTTGAAGCATTGGGAGGATTTGATATCACTGGAGTGGGGAACAACCAAACTGGTAATCCGATGGTGAGTCCTGGAAGACTCAGTGTGGCAATGTATGGAGGACCAAAGTTTCCAAAAGAAGGAACGGTATAAAGTTCCCCAGGAGAAGGGGTTCCTCCATTGGTACTCTCAGGATTGGATGCCATTAACACTGTCTCGACCTAAGGTCCACTAAGTAACACAACCAACACACGCTATGAATCTGAGAAACAAACAATCAAACAAAACCTTCCCACAATGAAACCACTAGTTGGTGATGAAATCCAACATCACGAGATCAAAATAGGAAGAGGTAGGGATAGAGTGGGTGCATCAGTTACATTGACGACCTGCTTAACGGACTTACGCCTTGGTGCAAGCTTCTACGTAGTAATTGTGGATTTACCCTCCAGGGAGCTCGAGTGAGTTTGACCAAAGTCTGTTCTAGGTACAGTGAGACTTCCCTTCACCGTCACCTTGTGTGAGGCCCTAAATATTATGGCTACTAAGGTCACCAATTCGTAGTCAGCCCTTGGAGATGTATAGTCGATAGTCCAGTTGGAATGTATGGGTAGGATAACAAGTCCAAAATCAACTTGAGAGGCTCCCACACATAATCGTGGGTATACCCTTAAGTGACCCCCAATATACAATCTGACTACAACGAATAGTCAAACCACAGAGGGATAATCTTTATATCTCTCCCGAACATGACCTCATGCGTAACCCTTATGTGAGAGGGGGATCCTAGAAAGCCTATACGACAATTGGATTTTCTCTCCCTATCGCAAGATGCTAAGTTTGTTTTATGGCTTTGGAAAGTTATCCTTTCAACCTATTCCAAATCCCTACACCTTAAACTAATGTATCTTTGCTAACAAAGATGTAAAAAGTATGATAAATTTTTGTTAAGCGTTGATTTTAGTGGCTATTGTTTACTCAAAGGTGTACGAGAGTGAAAACTGATGATATTGTGACTCAGTTCCCAAAACATGCATAAGAAATGATAAGCAATCTTTTCTTTCAATGAATGTCTAGTTAAGGGAAGGAGAAGGATTTTCCTTTCAGTTTCAAACACTAAGATGCAATGACCTCATGCAATAGTCCTTAATAAGGAATCCAATACAATTCTAAATTGTTTATATGTGACTGATAACCAGTAGATGTAAAGCTTCCTATGCTAATCAAACTTCAAGAGTTTTGAGATTTAAGCAATCTGGAAGCAAACTTCACATAAACAAAAAGACACCCTTTTTGTGATCAAACAAGAAATAGAAAATCAAAAACTCAAAAGGAAGGAAAAATATCTTGGACAAGATGACACAAAGATTAGAAAGAAAAGTACAAAATACCTTTGAAACTCCTTACAAAGTTTTCACTCACTTAGATAAACGAGAAGAAAATGACAAATTGAATATAAATCTTTAAGGACAAAGAGTTATTGCAAAGTAAGGACAAATGTCAAAAAATCCAAACAAAAGAGGATGAATTCTCAGAAAGCAGGTGTTGAAGGCCAATGACAAAGATGTACTAAGGATGCAAGGACTCCTGAGTCAAAGCCAAAATGAAGAAACAACTTCAGAAGATGAAAAAATCTGAAGAATTTCTCACAAAAAGGGGGCAACGCTCTGGTGTAAGGGGAACTTGAGAGTTTCAACACTTTGTGTAAGGCTAATGGGGAGTGATAGCACTCTGACAACAACAGAGGGGGAGCGCTCTGCTCTCAAAACTCAGAAAACCAAAAAATCAAGCAAACTCAGTCAATCAAATTGAAAATGATGAGATCAAGAGCCAATCAATCAGATATAAGAATCAAAGAGACAGTATGGAGAAGGTCAAATGAGTGGGCAAAGGGATAAAACAAGATCTGGGAAAGGAAACAAAAATCAGAGCTCCTCCCCAATGGAGTCTCCAATTTCTGTTACAGGTGAATCCTCTTGCAGACAAGCAGATTCCCTCTTGGTCTCTAGAATCCTAAGGCCAAGACAAAAAAGTTCTTAACATGGACACTGACATCCTTTTAGATCTAATCAAGCTAATATATGAAGAAGAAGAAGAAGAAATATATGTACCTTATTAACGATGTTTGTCCTTGCAAAGTCTAGGCTGAGCTTATGAAGGAAATTTGGATGTTGAATAGCTGCTGGATTGGATAAGGTCCATGGATAAGTATTTCAAATATGAAGATGTCGATGAGGAGAAGAAGGTGAGACATGATGTCACTAGGTTGAAAGGACATGCAACACTATGGTGGGATGAACTGTAGGCTGACAGACGAATAAAAGGTAAGAAAAATATTAAGAGTTGGGATAGAAGGGTAGCCATGATGAAGGCTAAGTTCATGCCCAAGGATTATCAGATAAATCTATTCAGGAAGATGAAGAACCTGAGACAGAAAGGAATGTCAATGAAAGAGTACACATAAGAGCTTTGCAAGTTGAACATCATGACTGGACAGAGGGAGAGAGATGAAGAGAAAGTTTCCAGATACATAAATGGCCTAATATATGAGATCCAGGATGAAATCAACATGATGTCGGTGAGGACAGTAGAGGAGGAATATCAATATGCACTTAAAGCAGAGGAGAAGTTGGCCAAAAAACAAAGACAACGAAGGATAGGTAGAAGCCCGAATAGAGGTAAAGGAGTTTCCCATGATAAGGCACATAAGCCCAAGGGTGAAGATGAGAAAACCCATAGTCACTCAAAAAGAGGAGGAAGCTCCATAGGGAAACAACCTGGTGGAAGAAATTATTTTTCCAGAGGAAGAGGAAGAAGCAGAGGAGAAGAGATAAGATGTTATACCTATGGAAAACTAGGACACAAGTCTTGGGAATGTCCCTAGAAAAAGAAAGGATGAGGTGAAGCTCACATTTCAGAAGCACAAAAAATGAATGTTGAAGTAGAAGGTGCAGAAGATGGAAAATATCTGATGTTGAGGAAGGTTCTCTTGAAGCCAGAACGAGAAGTTGAAAAACCAGTGCAGAGGAACAGTTTGTTCAGGACAACTTGCAAGACTAAAGACATAGTATGCAAGGTGATAATTGACAATGGGAGCACTGACAATATAGTATCCACAAAGATGGTGGAGAAACTGGAGCTGGAGAAAACTACACATCCAAATCCATATAAGATCTCATGGTTGCAAAAAGGACACCAGGTAATGGTAACTAAACAATGCCTTGTTGAATTTAAAATAGGTGGATATAGAGATGAGATTATGTGTGATGTAATTCCCATGGATGTATGTCATGTTTTATTGGAAAGACCATGGCAGCTTGACATGAATGTCATTCATGATGGGAGAAGGAACAGTTACACTTTGGAAAATAATGGTAGAACGCACATGTTGCTTCTAATAGAAGAGAAGAAAGTAAACGAAGAAGACAACACAGGCATAATTATCATGAGTGGGAAGGAAATCCTGAGTGAAGTCAAGAAGGAATAAGAGATGCAGTTTGTTATGGTAAGGAAACCCATAGTTGTCCTTACAAGTACTTCTATGGATGATTTTCCTGAAGAAGTTCATGATTTGTTGGAGAATTTTGCTGACATAGTAGTGGATGAGTTTCCTAACTCATTGCCACCCATCAGAAGTATCATCCATAAAATTGAATTAATACCAGGAGAAAGTCTGCTGAACAAAGCATCATACAGATTGACACCTCAAGAGAATGAGGAGGTAAAGAAACAAGTACAGGAATTATTAGACAAGGTTTTGGTAATAGAAATCTTGAGTCCATGCATAGTACCAACTGTGTTGAGTCCAAAGAAGAATGGAGGATGGAGAATGTGTACAGACTCAAGAGCCATAAACAATATCACCATCAAGTACTGATTTCCTTTGCCTAGGATGGATGACTTAATGGATTGCTTAAGTGGATTAATTTTTTTTTCAAAGATAGATTTGAAAAGTGGATATCACCTGAGAAGGACGGGAGAAGGTGATGAGTGGAAAACAATATTTAAGATGAATGAAGGGTTGTATGCGTGGCTTCTTATGCCATTTGGCTAAACAAATGCCCCAAGTACTTTTATGAGACTAATGAATGAAGCATTGAAGGATTGCATTGGTAATTTTTTGATTGTATATCTGGATGATATATTAGTATTCAGTAAAACTGAAGAAGAACATTTGAGACATATGCCATTAGTGATGACGAGACTAGAGTAGGAGAAGTTGTTGATAAATCTGAAGAAGTCCTCTTTTATGAAGACATAACTCATTTACTTGGGTTTTTTGATCTCTTCAAATGAATTGAATATGGATCTCGAGAAGGTCAGAGCAATCAAAGAATGGCCATCGCCAAGAAGTATGTTTGAGTTGAGAAGCTTCCATGGATTATCAAGTTTCTATAGGAAGTTCATTAGGAATTTCAGTGGAATTTGTGCACCAATGATGGATATAGTGAAGAAGAGACACAAGTCTTTTAAATGGACAGAAGAAGCTGAGAAAAGTTTCAATATATTGAAGGAGAAGATAACAAAATGACCAATTCTGGTCTTGCCAAACTTCATGAAGACATTTCAAGTAAGGTGTGATGCGAGTCAAGTTGCAATTGGATCAGTTTTGAGCCAAGATAATAGGCATGTTGCATATTTCAGTGAGAAGCTGAATGAGATTAAGGGAAAGTACTCCACATATGATAAATAAGTTTATGCCATAATTCAAGCCTTGAAGAAATGGAGGCACTACCTTGTTCCAAAGGAATTTGTCTTGTATAGCGATAACCAAGCTTTACAATTCATAACCAGACAGGAGAAGTTAAACTAGAGACATGCTAAGTGGATAGAGTTTATGCAAAATTTCACTTTTATCATTAAACATATTTCTAGTAATGCTAACAAAGTTGTTGATGCATTGAGAAGGATATGTATGATTTTGTAGGAATTTTAGGTCAAGACCTTAGGGTTTGAACACATTAAGGGGATGTATTGTAATGACCCTGATTTCAAAGAAGCATATGAAGCAGGTGCAAATCCTGTGCTCAAAGACAAAAGTCAGTGGACATAATATATGACTCAAGATGGATTGATGTTTAAAGGTTTCCAATTGTGCATACCAAAGTGTTCAATGAGAGAGAATCTGCTGAAGGAAAAACATAGTGGGGACCTAGCAGGACATTTCGGTCATGAAAAGACATTTGCACAATTGAACAATTAATACTATTGGCCAGGTATGAGAGTAGAGGTGAAAAAGTTTGTAAACAAATGTAAGATTTTCCAGTATGCAAAAGGAAAGAAACAGAACACTAGATTGTATCAGAAATTGCCTATTCCAGATAGGCCTTGGGATGCAATAAACATGGATTTTGTGTTGGGATTGCCACATAAAAAAAGATAAAGTGATTCAATATTTGTGGTAGTTAATAGATTTTTGAAGATGACACACTTTATCCCATGCTAGAATACAAATGATGCAACACACATTGCAAATTTGTTTTTCAAGGAAGTTGTGAGACTTCATGGGATGCCCAAGAGTATTGTCTCAGATAGGGACACTAAATTTGTTGGTCATTTTGGGAGAACGTTATGGAAGAAGTTGGGGACATAATTTTATTTTAGTTCAACATATCACCCTCAAACAGATGGATAAACGGAGGTGGTAAATCAAAGCTTGGGAATTTTTTTGAGAAGTTTGGTCACTGAACATCATAGCCAGTGGGATCAAATTCTGTCACAGGTAGAGTTTGCATATAATGACTCACCAAACATAAGTACAGGAAAAACCCAATTCCAGATAGTGTATGGGATGATGCCAAGGGGGGTATTAGAATTGCGAGACATGGAGCAGAGTGAATTCAAAAGCACTGGAGAAGAAGACTTCACTGCAGAGATGAAAAAGATTCATAATCAGATCAAGGAGTAGTTGCAGGACAACAATGCAGAGTATAAACATAGAGTTGATCAACACATAAGACAAATTTAATTTTAAGTGGGAGATTGGACATATAACAAGATGAAGTTGAAGCAGATTGGACCATGTAAGATCCTAAGAAAATTTGGTAACAATGATTATGATATAGAGTTTCCAGAGGATGTGGGAATATCACCCATATTAACATTTCAAACCTGTATCCTTACAGGGAAGATGACACAAAAATATCAGAAGATAAAGAGAAGATTCAGTGGAAGAAGCAGATGCCTGTAGTAGAAAAGACACAGATGGGGAAGATCGTTGATCAGAGGATTGACAAGAAGACCAGGATGAAGACCTATTTCAAATATTTGGTCAAGTGGAAGGGACACCTGATAGAAGATGCCAATTGGGTAAGTGAAGATGATGTCTAGAAGCATGGAAGGTTAGTGCATGAGCTCATGGAAATGAGTCCATGAATTTTTTTCCCAGAGTAGTATGATGCAGGAGCATTGTCAGGAAAGCCACATGGGATGACAACACAATGCCTAGCACACCTTTTGAGTAAAATTTTAAATTTTGAAAGATGGGGTATCTCAGAGAACTTATGAGTAAATGATGAATCAAAGAAGTTTTAATGGTCGAAGGTTGAACGATCGCATAAAACTAGGAGAGATCAGATTGTCCTTGAGTTATTTGATTTTTGCGTGGATCTGAACATTCACCTTAAATTGTCTGTCATAGACGTTTATTGTAATAGGACTAAGTAAATGTAATAGTTTACTTCAATCAGATAGGTAGTTGGAGGGAACCCTAGAGGAACTCTTGTATAAGTAGATGCATTGTATGCCTGAATAAGGCGGCTGCAAATTAATAGGAGATAGTGTAACTGAATGTGAGTTTTTATCAGGCTGTAGCCATTTACATTTGAATGAATATAACAGAGGGATATTGACCCAATGCATGGTGTTGCTACTGTCTATAGTTTCCATGTTATTTTCTGTTTTCATGAATGAATGAGTTATGTTATTGAGTATATGAAACTATGAATCATTTGGATAAGTTTCAATTGTTTCTCTTCGTTGAGTTCATGCAAGGTATGCATACAGTCCACAAGGAGTGATTTGACATAGTCTGTTTTGGCTCGGAAGCTCAGAAGAGATAGTGTGAAACTTCCATTATTAAAGAGTGAAAAGGGACTGTTGCAAGGCATGCACAGTCGTCCACAAGAAGCTAAGTCTTGAGTAAGAATCTGTTGCAAGGAGTGCACATATTCAAATTTTGACTAAGTGTCAAGGTATCCCTCTAAGGAGTCAAAGGGTTCGAGAAACAAAGCTCAAGAGAGATAGCAAGAAGAAATTTTCACAGGGAGTGAAGCTTTGAAGGTTTACCAAGTTATTGGCCAAGATTCGTCCAAGAGAAAGAGAAATCATTCCAGATCGTTGGATCTAGGCAAAGTGCGCGAGATTTATGTCTCATTGTGCACACAAGAGTGAGGAATTCGCTGAAGTCCCGAAGAGGTCAGGGACCGTCCATTGTCTAGAGGGACAGGTGGTGTAAGATCTGCAACTTCGAAGTGGAATCACTCTGGGAGTTTTGTAGACACGGAGAAAGTGAAATCGCCGAAGAGATGAAGTAGATCCTGGCCATTTGTCACCACGAGACACGTGTCAACAGATATGAGACTCTAGAGAAAATTCACTACGAGAGATATCATTTGTGGAGTGTGACAAACTCTCGAAGTCTCGAAGCTCGAGGAGCCAAAGCGATTTGCAGCCGTTGATTTGTGGGAGACACGTGTCGACAGATCGTCGAATTTGGGAGAAAACACTCCGGGAGAAAGTGAGTGTGGATGAGTTGAAACTACTAAAGCCTGAATAGCCGAAGTGAATCATGGCCATTAGATCCAGAAGGAAACACGATAGAGATCCATGAACTTCGGGTGAAAGCACTTCGGAAGAAAGTGGGTGCAGAGGAGTTGAAACTCCTGAAGCCTGAATAACCGAAGTGAATCGTGGTCATCAGATCCAGAAGGACACACGACAAACATTCATGAACTTCATGTGAAAGCAAAGGAAGAGAGTTTGAAACTCCCGAAGCCCAAATAAACAAAGTGGTTTGTGGCCGTCGATCTGTGGGAGGCACGCGTCAACAGATTGTGAAATTCGGGTGAAAGCACTTCGGGAGAAATCGAAGGCGGAGAGTTTGAAACTCCCGAAGCCCAAATAACCAAAGTGGTTTGTGGCCATAGATCTATGGGAGGCACATGTCAACACATCGTGAACTCTGGGAGAAAGCGAAGGTGAAGCGTTTGAAAATCTCGAAGCCGGAATAGTCGAAGTGGTTTGTGGCCGTCGATCCGTGGGAGGCATGCGTCAACATATCGTGAACTCCAGGTGAAAGCGCTCTAGGAGAAAGTGAGTGTGGAGAGGTTGAGACTCCCAAAGGCCGAAGTCCCAAAGTGAACTAGGATCATTGATCGGGAAGGACGCGTGGCACACAATCCTTAACTCTGGAAGAAAACACTCCGAGGGAAAAAGTTGCTGGAACGTCCGAACCTCCTGAACACCGAAGTCCCAAAGTGGACCAGAGCCGTTGATTTGGGTGGACGCGTGGCGCTTGATCTAGAACTTTCGGTATGGAGTACTCCAGGGAAAAGTGGAGGTTGGAACATCCTGAACTCCCGAAGCGCAGAGTCCCGAAGTAGATCTTGACCGTTGGTTGCGAAGGGGGACGTGGACCGTTGATTTGGTCCCGGTTAAAATTTTTGAAGTCACGAAGTGCCAGGAGGTTAAACCCCGGGTCACAGCTTGAGGTCACATGAAAAGGAGGTCTAGCAAAAGGATCTAGCGCCCATCAATGTTGAGTTTTGAAAAGGCGTTAAGAAGGCAGGGCTCGTGGGTACCATACAACCTGCGCCTTGGGTGATAGCAGGGCCTGTGTTTGATTTAGTTTGAGACCAATAAAGTCTCGAGGAGCTAATTCAACTCGGAGAAATTAAAATCCTTGTCTGGAAAGTCGCGCAACCCCGTGGTAGAGTAGGGGGGTCTACATCACCTTGTCCCGTGGCCTCACTTTGATTATGTTGGAAAATTAGTTCTTTCCCATCCTAATAATAATAACACCATTAACACGTCCTTGATACCTCATCTGGGTGGCTTTGTACTTATTACATTATTCTTTAATATCTTTAAACTACGAGAGATACTTTGTATAATTATAAAATTAATAAAATACTTCATATTTAATATACTAGTGATTATATAAGAATATTATATTGGCGATATAAAATCCCATGTAAATGATGAATATGATAATCTATCTTATTTTTTTTTGTTTTTATTCGTTTAAAAATAATTTTTATAATTATAAAATTTTATTTCTTTAAAATAATTCTTATAATTATAAAATTTTATTTCTTTAAAAGAATTATAATATTTTATTTCTTTAAAAGAATTATAATATTTATAAAAAACAAAAAAATTATAACAATAACATATATCATTAAACATATAATATTATTCCTTATAAATAAGATTTAATGTTATTGAAGTTTATGTAATATAAGTGTAATTATATAATAATTTAGAAAATATTTCTAATAAAACCTTAATTTATTTTATATTGTACTTTTCCTAATAAAAATATTCATAATTTGATTAATATTAACAAAATTATAATCCTCATGTGTTAAAAAGTATGTCTTTCAAAATCTTCAAACACCATTCATT